>CM037998.1:26948581-27205614 GCA_021234005.1 Nephelium lappaceum
TGGACACAAAATGTGGTGCAAGAGTTGAAGCTCGGCTTAGCTTAGCTTGGATGAAAAAGAGATGCTACTATTTCAACATGATCATGATATCATGTTCCTCACTTTGTAGCTTTGATTTAGATATACTGATTATATAGTCAAGAATAATTTTTCAAAATTTTTAGTACTTTACAGTAGAAAAATCGAAAAAAATAAAGGTACGTTTGGATACGTTTTTAAAATAGTGTTTTTAAAAAGTATATTTAAAAACGAAAAACATGTTTTGAAAATAACGTTTTCAAAAATAATAAAATCTTTGGTAATATTTTTGAAAATACATTTCGAAAATGAAAAATGAAAAAAAAGTTGTTTGGTATCATTTTTAAAAATAAATAAAAACTAAAAGTGTATTTGAATGAAAACTATTTTTAAAAATGACGATGTGACTGTTAAAGATGAATGATTTTACTTTTTTGAGTTTTACTGTACAAAAGAAAATGATTTTTAAAAATGATAGAAAATGAAAAAAAAATCATTTTTCACTTTTATCTTAAGTTTTACTGTACATTTTTTAAAACATGTTTTCCATTTTCAAAAACATGCTGTTGAAATCGATTAACAAACACATTTCGAGCACTTTTCGTTTTTAAAAATGAAAAACAGTTTTCAAAAATAGTGCCAAACACCACCTAAGTTTCTATACCCTAAAACTATTTGTATCTCAAAATTTTATTTACTTAAGTATGCATTTTGTCTTCAAGAAATTCTCACTCTCTAGATGCATATTTTGTATTCTTATACTGCATGAGTTATTTCAATAAATAAGTGAATCGTAAATTATTGATTATCATATATCAAAATCTAATCTATTAAGATTTAAGAAAGCAAATTTTAAATAATATTTCCAATATATTCATAATTTTGTAGTTCACATGCACAGTTTTAAAATCCATAATCTTTCTTTGAATTATTGAAAATTTACATTTAAATTTATCAAGAATATTGTAGGCAATGCTTTTGATACGTTTTAAAACTACAATGCACTTTGTTTTTGGAAGAATTAATATAAGTCTCATTGTCCTCTCTAAGGTCAAATTTAATAAAAAAAAAGAAGAAGAAATATTGGTCTAATTTAGAAAGTAAACAAGAACTTAATAGACAAGTCATCTTTAACATTTTCATAAAATATTATAATACTTTTATGAGGGAAGCATAATGAACTCTAGAGGTGCAATAATTTTACATTACCTAAAACTTTATCAAATATTGATTTCTAATATTCATTGGTCATGAGTTTAAATAGTAGTAATGTAGTAATTATAAATCAACATATCATATATGATAAATCACGTGATAGCCAAAAGGACATAATGTTTTTTAAAATAATAGAGTAAATTCTATTTAAATTTGGTACCTTCTTTTGCTAGTTACAATTTTCCTAGCTTTTAAACAACAATGCCTTAAACAATAATGCTTTAAACCATATCAATACCTAAATAATGTGGTATATAAGTTGTTAACATTTTATAAATATTGAGTTGATATGATAATTAATATAATATTGATAACTCATATACTATGTCATTGAACATGAATTTGGATAAAAAATTTTGGAAAGCGTTAGACTTCTCAAATTTTTTATATAAATCTATACTCAAATGATGTGATATGTCAATTGATAAAATCTTATCAATCATGAGATGATGTGATAATTAATATGATATTAACAACTCACATATCATGTCATTTGGACAAAAAATTTGGGAAGTCTATCATTATTCTATCAAAATAATGTAGTAAATTAATTTTTAATAATATTATTGGTCGCAAGATTATATGGTAATAAATGGTAGTAATTATAAAACAGAATGGCATAACTAACGGCATAGCCACTTTAGGGAGTGCAGGGCTATTTTATTTTATTATTTATTATTATTATTTTTTAAAGTAGAGCCGAGGAGGTCACAATTTTTTATCAAAAAGATAATATATAGGTAAAATTTTATTTAAATTTAGTCTTGTCTTTATTTATTAATTTACATTTTTCCCTGTAAGTCTCAAAACTTTTTCAATGGATTTGTTGGAATCATTATTGGAAAATACTTCAGCTGCATTTTTCTTGAGACTATTGTGCCATGCCTATACAAGAGTAAGAAAATGAAAAATAAATTCTGCCATTCTTTTTATTTACTAATTGGTTCGGATGGTTTGAAATCCATTAAGAATTTTCTATGAATTATTGAAAATTTTGGTGAAACTCTACGCTCAGACTTGTCAAAAATATCATATAAAATGCTTTTGATACATTCTAATAATAATAATAATTTTGACCTTAATCAACAAAGGGTGGCACATTTATATTGGTTAATCAGTTGATTTGATTTACTAACGAGTGAGGCTTATTTACCATCAATACATCTATATGTTAGGCATTTATTATATTTAATATAGAGAATGCCTACGCTTCAAAAAATCCCACAAGTCTCATTAAATTGAGATATAGTCATCTTTTTAACTAATTGCAGGATGGATGATGACCATGATGCCATCGATCGTGTAATATATATATATATATATATATGTATATGTGTGTGTGTGAAGTTCAATCACATTTTTATATTGACATGAAACATGATCAATATTGGTTTAGAGTAAAATATTTTAAAATCATATGTACACCCTAAGTTTAAAAATATTTTAAAATTTCAATATTATCCTTAAATCAAATTGTTAATATTAAAATAAAAATAACGTGCACATATATATATATATACATATGTTGCAAACTATGAAAATCATTTGAGTCAAAATCCATTACATTAACTAATTGATAGATAAAAAATGGTTCACAAGATTCACTCAAAAATGGTATTTAAAGCTTTAGGTATATATGATGAGGTGTCTCCTTTAGATAAAGCTTTAGGTATGTATGATTTTACATTGGTATTTAATTTATAAGGTTCATGTGTAAGTTTGAAGGCTATTCCATTTCTTCCAAGTTTTATGTGAGTTTCATGCACATGTGAATTTATAGTTTTTATATGAATGTTTTACAAGTTGTATGTAATTTATATTTTTCAAGATTTCAAGTAGTATATGTTTTAGGATTCTTTAAGTATGCTTAGAAGTGAAAAGCATTTTTTTTTTAACTTTCTATAAGTGACTTTTAAGTGTTTAGCCTTCCATATGCTTTCCAATTTATAAGTTTATGTAAAATTGTGCAATCATAAGTTCTATAAAATCTCTACACATATTACACATTGAAATTAATGCATTTTACATGAAATTTTATGAATCCATGAATTTTATAAGTTTTAAACCAATGGATTTATGCATACATACATCTATATGAGTTTAAAATGTCGTTTAATTTTACAAGTTGAGATGAATTTTTAAGTACTTGTGAATTTATTGTTTCTGTATGTAAGCTATGAAATTTAATCAAGATTCATGCTTTTTAAGTTATGCGATATGTGAAGTTTCGATTACGTATGAACTTAAAAGTTCTTATGGTATGCTTTGAAATTTAATATTTAAGTTTTGAAAGAGTTAAGAAATAAGAGTTCGTTTATATGTTTTATAGATTTATAAGCTTATGAGAGATTTTATACACACATGTATTGTATGAATTAGCACTCACATTTTATAATGATATAAGTTTTGAAGCCTATAAGGAATTTCAATAAATGGAATGTATTTTGAAAAAACGTTTTAAGGAGGTATTTTTAAGAAACAAAATACTTTAGGTTAAAAAGAAATATAAGCACTCACTGAGCTCCCATAACTCATCATTTTTTGTTTTTATGTTAAAAACCTCCTCAGGTATTGAAGTGGGTGACCAAGATTGGAAGGCTTCTCCAGGAAACACTTCATCATTGTTCTTAAAGGAGAAAGACAACAATTTTTTGACTTTCGTCAATTTTTTAGATTTCATCAATTAGCTCTAGTATGATTCCAATTATGATTAATGTGTTTTTATGTATAATTATTTTGTGTATAGTTACACAATATGGTAGTATCACATTGAAGTGAGAAACCCTAAACTATAGTACTACTAAAGTAAAATAGTATGCAAGTTATTATTTTTTGGGTTGATGCTTATGAAGGATGGAAACTTGTAATGACAGATTTCGGAATTTAGTAGGCAAGTTATTTACAATCCAATAACTGCAAAAGTATATGATTTATGCAAAGAATTTGCGAAGAATAATGTCAAAACAAGTCTTTTAGTTATGCCTCCAGAGAAGGCCTGAAGGAATTTTTTTTGCCTTTCAAAAGCTAAATTGAAGGAGTGCCATTTTTATTTATATATACATGTAGTATTCCTTTTTTTCTTTTTTTTTTTTTTTTTAAATAATATACATGTAGTGCATGTGTTCACTGAAAAGGGAGAACAAAATGAGAGAGAATAAGGGTTACCCTATACATACCTTATCATTGAAAGCAACATTGAAATACAAAGCCCATCCCCTAAAATGATTTCTCGAGCATTTGTATTACTTGTCAATTGCAATGTTGAAGGTGCCTTTGCTTTGCGGCATAAACTTTTGACTTTTGGTAGATCTCTTAGGTTCACATTGCGTAATTGATTAACTTGAATGTTATGAATCACTTCATTGTTGTTGACATCCTCTCTGCCAATAGCAAAAATGTCTATCATATCCTTGCACCAAGACACATCAATTTCTTGAAGTTGTGGTAGGACAATGTCAATGGAGAATGAGAAGATATTAATCAATTTCTTGTCCCAACTCGAATAGTTTTTAATTGAAGGAAAGACTTTGCTCCAAGTGAACTATTACATATCTTTTCCAAGTTGATCAAATTGAAGAGAAACATCTCCTCCAAAATTGGTAAGGGATCACAAGATACTGATTGCTTTGAGTCTATAATGCATAAAAAGCGAGAATTATCTTTGATACGAAGATGCATCAATTCAAGAAAACCCTTTCCATCTAAATAATAGAGAACATTCCTAGCATCTGGCATAGTATGCAACTCTAGTTCTTTGATTCCTTTCAACGACGAGATAACTCCATCCTCTTTGGTATTTAGATTGAGTTTCAACTACGAGATAATTCCTTTCACAGCATATTGTATATATTATGTATTTTCTATATATATATAAAACTTATTTTATAATTTTCTATTGATTTGACTAGATAAATATAGCTTAAATTTTACTTGTTTGCCAGGTGGACCTGATTTGATTATTCTGTATTCCAAACAATTAATTGACAATAAAATCTTCAGGCCAAAGAGTCTTTAGTAAGGAGAGTGATTTGTATGACGAGGTTGATTAATTAGGGTTGTTCAGTTATGCAAGGGAGAAGCTTGAAAAAGTAAGTGGGCTTGGCTTATTTGCATTCAAATTTTTCTCTCATAAAGAAGAACCATGGGTCACAACTAAATAGAGTAAATTAATTAAAACATTCTGATATTGGGTTATTGGAAAATCCATACTGAAAGTAAATTAATTAAAACATTCAAATCTTAGCTTATTAAAAAATCCATATATGGAAGTAAATAATTGAATTATAAAAAGTCAAATAATTGAAACATAATATTACCTTATTAAGGAAAAAATTCAAATGAAAATTAATAAACCAGGCTCACTTACCTTTTCGAGTTTCTCTCATATAGAGCAAGAATTCTCTATCACATTTTCTTATTTACTAAGATTTTGATAATCCAGTGACACATCAACAGAAAAAATAATGGATGGTCAAGATTGTTGCATGTTTTGTCTCTCATACATTATTCAACACTTAAACTTCTCTTATAAAAAGTTTAACACAAACAAAAAATTAACAGAGAATCTTTGCTCAAATGAACAACCCTAATCAACATCCACAAAAAATTGAGAATATTTGTTCAAATGAACATCCCTAATCAACCTCCACATAAAAATCACTCTCTTTTCCTCTCACAAAAAAGAAAAAACATGGGTCGCTTAGAGATGAAAATGGTGAGAGACAAAGGGTCAAGGCAAGTGACCTTCTCAAAGCGAAAAAAATATCCTGTTCAACAAAGCAGAATTGGCAAGATGCCAATACAAAAATCCAATCAATGATGAGCTTGACCAGTAAGAGCTTTTCGTCATGAAGATAGGCTCCCAAAAGCTACATGAGAATGTCACGGCTGTGTTAGCGAGATTAAAGCTTCGTCTACTATTGAATCCGATAATTAGGATTCTCTTCATATCAACTTGTACACCATCTCTCATTAGGATTCTCTTCATATCAACTTGTACACCATCTTTCTTTACAATGAGCTTATGTATGAGTAAACATGGATGGATTGTACTTCGAATAAATATGAAATTATCTTTTGAATATGTCTTGACTTCTTTTTCTAAATGTATTATGAGTAGAATTTTATGAATCAAATTAACCTAAACATGGCATGATATATTGTTTGTAAATTCTTGCTTTCGCATGTTAATTAGAAAAATCACCAAATAAACCTCTGCAAAGTGTCATCCACACAATTTTTATTTCAAGCCTGAAATGTGAAAAACATAGTTGTTTTTCTTTGTTTTTGATTAGAGATTGAATTCACAGTGAATGCAATGTAATTTAATGCTTAGAAGTCATAATTCGATCATCATAATTATAAATTCGCTCAATGTCCCAAAAATGTGACAGATTAATTAAATCTTGAAATAAAAGGTTTTGAATCAGAACAATTCACAAAATCAGTATAATTAGTCTTTGTAAATTGAACGTAACTTGTGACGGAGGGACACATTAACATAAATAAAGACAAAATGGACGAGGCTTGTGTGGTCAACCAGAGTTTATTCTTATTTCTTCATCACCAAAATTCAGAAGAAGCAAACTTCCTCCCTCGTCATTTTCTCTATTGCATTTGGTTTCAAACTGGAAGAATCTCATAGCCTAGGCACAAGCACAAGTATCTCTGTACCTAATCTCACCAATTCCTTTAGACAACATAAATGTATATAATAAGACTAGAAGATACAACACTTAATTGATAAATACCTACTAAATTTGGATTTTAGATCAGGTTCGTTAACATCTCCATTGTTGTCATCCAGATCAATATGGTAACATAAATCAGTAGCAATATGCTAAGCAAACTACAATCAAATCCTACCTCACTAGTGCTCCAACAACATTGATCAACGTACCTTTTTTCTGGAACACAATCACCTCTGCATGCCAATAAATCATTGCATAACTTAATATTTTAATGATCTTCTTTTATTTCTTTCCTTTTCTCTAGGAGATGCCTGAAGATCACTTTGACATTCATATATCCATAGGACAGGTGTAGGTGCTTCTCCAACAAATTGCCAATCTGAAGTAAGTTGGATTTATTTTTATTTTATCTTTTATAAAAGCTAATATTAGATCTATAAGAACTTACCAAGATCAATCACTACTTACGTGATTTGAAAATTAAAGGAATCAGGTACTCATACAATAAGAAGAGAAACTACTTACATAAACTTAAAAAAATATGTTCGGAGTGAATTAAATTCCTATCATTTTGATAAATAGGGAGCAACACAACTTTTTATATACGGATATAATGCCCATTATTAATATAAATTAATTCATTAATTTTTTGTATACTTAAAAAAAAGTGTACACACCACCATTTGGTAGAGTGGTTGAGTACGATATTTAGAGGAGTTGATATCTCCCGAATTGTGGGAGTAGTAATAGTTTTTAAAATATGTAAAATTTTGTATTTGAATATAAATAATAGATTTGCACGTAATAATATTCTTTTCTTTTCAAGCATGTGGTTAATATTGTCGGCATTCAAACACAAGAGAGAGTTCAAACACGAGTGAGTGCAACACTTCACCACTTTAATACCTTGTATTATAGCAAAGGAGTTCAATGAAAGTAGAGATAAGGGAATCAATTAATAAATGGCCTATATTGATTTCATATCTTATATAAAAATCATAGAAGAATGATACATGCAAGTAAGGTGGCTAGATGGTAGAGAGTTTTTATTCAGTTTAGTAATATTTTAAATAGGATTATGATCACACTACAAATGATATTAAAATGAAAAAAGATCTCATTTATAAATTCAATTAATCCAAAATGTTGAATAAAATCCTCCAAATTAAATATTATTATATCCCCAAACTTAATTACATCACATTAATGATGTACCAAACAAGTTTCCGCAATAATTGCAGCAACATCGATAACTAAACAATCATTAAAATCATCAACTAGTAAAACCATACACATACACAAGATAATATTGTAGTGTGTTTACTTGAGAGACTAAAGAATGAGAAATAAATATGATTATTGATATTTACTTGCTCTAAATTAATTCTAAGCTACTACGAATGGGAAGATAGCTACTCTAAGATTATAAAACAAGTCAGCAAAAGATGCCTTTAAATTGAGTTTGGACTCATTTATGACGTCCTCTTGGTTGTTTATTCTCAGTTCGTAGTCCTCCTTCGTTCATCACCTTAGTTATTCTATTTCAGCTCTAGTTTCTGTTTTAAATTGGAACTGAATTTGAAGGAATACTTTATACGTTTTACATATCAATGACAAATTAATTGATATGTAAAGTATTGTACCCTTTATATTGCTATTATTATTGGTATTATTATTTTCAAATCGGTGAAATTAAGGGAGCCTTTATATAAGCCCATGTCAAATTTAACTTAATTGTTTAATCTATCGCAAAACTATACATCATAGGCAAATCATAAATGAATATCCAATTTTACTAATGTTGCTTTAGAGAAAAGTTTGAATCATCTAAACCAATACGTTGGAACCACCTATATTATGTTATGTGGTATAAATTTCTGGTATAATAGATTATTTATTTACATGGTATGATTTGAAGCCATATACCATATGGCACATTGAAACATTTATCATTTAATTTGGGTGCACAGTGCACTGCCTTATTTTTTTTTTATTATTATTTTTTACATCATACACCGGTGTGGATGACTTAAACCTGAGAGAAAATAAATACTCGTGCAATCTAAATATACTTTAGGGGGAACTTTATTTGATCCTTATGTTTTTTGAAAACTTCTCATTTTAAAATGCGAATCCGTTTATAACATTCATAATCCCTTAAGTTTCAAAACTCATTAAATTAGTCCTTTTGAAGTGATTTTTGACGGTCAACGTCAACAAAAAATGAACAAAAACTGTTTTGCCCTTAACTTCACATACACTTTAATTATTATTTTTATTTATTTATTATTTTAATTTCATTTGACATGTGTCACTAATTAGTGTTAAAAGATAAAACTAGCCTACGTATGTAACGATTGATCGTCTGTTGACCAATTATAAGGACTAATTTGATGAATTTTTAAATAGTAAGGGACCATAAATATTATAACCAGAATTCGCATTTAAAACAAAAAGTTTCTAAAAAATATAGGGACCAAATGAAGTTCTCCCTATACTTTATAAAGATTAAAACCCATTAAAGACAGAAATTACATTCATATGTATATATTATATACTTTTCCTATATAAAACTTATTTTATAATATTCTATGTGATTTCGACTAGATAAATATAGCTTAATTTTACTTGTTTGCCAGGTGGACCTATTTGATTATCTCGTATTCCCAAACAATTAATTGGCAATAAAACTTTTCAGGCCAAATAGAGTCTTTAGTAAAGAGAGTGATTTGTATGACGACGTTGATAATTAGGGTTATTCAGTTATTACAAGGGGAAGCTTGAGAGAGTAAGTGGGCCTGGCTTATTGTCATTACAATTTTCTCTATAAAGAAGATGAATCATGGGTCGCAACTAAATAAAGTAATTAATTAAACATTCCAATATTAGCTTATTAGAAAATCCATATTGAATAAAGTAAACTAATTAAAACATTCAAATCTTAGCTTATTAAAAAATCCATAGATGGACAGTAATTAATTAAATATAAAAGCCAAATAATTGAAACATAATACAATCATAATAAGGCAAAAATTCAAATGAAAATTAATAAGCCAGACTCACTACTTTTTTGAGTTTTCTCCCTCATACAAATGAATAAAGTAAGGATTTTCTGTTATCATTTTCTTTTTTGTTAAGTTTTTCGATAATCTAGTGACACATCAACATAAAAATATTGAATGACTAAGATTGTAATATTTTTTTCTCTCTTACATCACTCAAACTTAAACTTCTCTCATAAAAAATATAGCACAAACAAAAATTGAGAGAAATCTTTGCTCAAATGAACAACCCCAATCAACCTCCACAAAAATTGAGAATCTTTGCTCAAATGAACAACCCTAATCAACCTCCACATATAAATCACTCTCTTTTCTTTGACAAAAAGAAAAACATGGGTTGCTTGGAGCTGAAAATGGTGAGAGATGAAAGGCAGGCAAGTGACCTTCTCAAAGTGAAAAACAAAATATCATGTTTAAGAAGGCAAATAAGGCCCTTAAACGCAGAACTAGCAAGATGCAAATACAAAAATCCAATCAATGATGAGCTCGACCAGGATGTAGCTCTTCGTCATGAAGACAGCCTCCCGAAAGCTACATGAGAATGTCAAAGGCCGTGTCAGAGAGATTAAGGCTTCCTCTACCATTGAATCCAATAATTAGGATTCTCTTCATATCAACTTGTACATCATCTCTCTTAGGATTCTCTTCATATCAATTTGTACACCATCTCTCTTTAGTATGAGCCTATGTATGAATAACATGGATGATTGTACTTTGAATAAATATGAAATTATCTTTGAATATGTCTTGACTTCTTTTCCTAAAATTTGTTGTGAGTAGAATTTTATGAATCAAATTAACCTAAAACATGGCATGATGTACTGCTTGTAAATTCTTGCTTTCGCATGTTAATTAGAAAAATCACAAAACAAACTTCTACAAAATATCATCTACACAATTTTTATTTCAAGCCTAATATGTAAAACTCATAATTGTTCTGTCTTTGTTTTTGATTAGTGATTGAATTCAGCAGTGAATGCAATGTAATTTAACACTCAAAGTCCATAATTGATCATCACAATTTTTATAATACACATAATGACAGACCCCTTTCCCTAGGCGATCTGCTGGCACCCTACGGTGACCCTCCAGCTAGACTTTCGCTCAACTAAAGGATCCCTGCAGAGTTAAGCCATATTCTTTCTGAACATTTTCAAAAACAACGGAAACGCGGGGAAATTTTTCATTTTTGTTTTAAACCTTTACAAAATATTTTATAAAAATTTGGGCAGCATCCCGTCCTTTTTTCGGACTTTGCCACCTTGTAAATTATAAAATTCAGCACTTCTAAGATATCACAAAATAATTTCCCCGAACTACGGAGCCTCAAGCTCTCATTTTTATCAATCCACAAGCAACCACAAACATGCATACGATTCAGAAAATATATTAAATTGAATTCATAAGTCATGCATATCTTTATTTACATATCCCAAAAATTTATACATCTCAAAAAAAATAACAGCACAGTCTGCTCGACTCCTCTAATCACGATCCGGAGTTTTGCCATTGAAGTGCCTGTACTTGGGGAGGTTTTATTTACAAAAATAAAATATAGTGAGCTTGATAGCCCAGTGAGTGTCATATAATTTCCATTTAAATCTAACTTATCAATAGCCTCCCAAAAATCTTTTAAAACATTTATGCAAAATCAAATACCATGATTGAATAATTGATATATATGAAATTCATCATTCATTTAGAAACGATAAAAATCAATCGGAATTTAATAAAATTCATTTCATGCCAAATAAATAACATTTAAATCCATAAGTGCATGATTTTCATTTCTATCAAAACATTTAATAATGGTGGCAATAATAACTTTCAAAGAATTTATAAATACAAATAGGCCAACCATTAATAGCTTTCATCACATGGTACCCTCAAAGTAGAGCGAAATTCTTCATCGCTCAAGCCATCACGGAATTCTGCATCGATCAGGCCATCTATCAGTTTTTAGGTAGCGGAATTCCTCGTCACTACGGAGCGGAATTCTTCATCGCGGGTGGAAGCTAGCAAATAATATACCTCTTACGTGCATTGGGCGACTCACAGGACTAAACAGACACGGTCCCACCCGCTTTTAGTGACAAACTCTCCCAACACAGCCAATGCACGCTTAAGGTACTCAAACCAAACTGGAGATATATAATGTACAATCAGGTGTACCATTGGTTTTCAATATCATTTCAATTTAAATTTCGTTTCTCATTAAATCACAATTCATATAAATCATTTCCATAATCCTTGCAACAATTTCAATTTGGAATTCATTTGATATTCAAATCAAGATGACAAATTTGGCATGCATTTAAAATCAATTATAGTAAAAACATTTTTATAAAGACACTCACCTTAGCTATCACTTTCGAATGGATCTCCGGAAAGCTCTAAAATGCTCCCTATCGCTCTTCCCTTACTTCACCGGCTTGTTCGTCGCCTACACAACATAATATACATAAATTTATGTTCGAGTCAACTTATGGAAACTCAAAATAACTAAAATTACATAATCGCGCCTAAGTGACCCTTTTTAGGCGTAACTCTCCATTTTTGATTCCTTAATTAAATCTCCGACTTTTATTAACCTCAATACGCCTAATTAAACTCATTAGGGTCATCCGAACTCTCAACGGACGTCATATGGACCAATTTACAAAATTGCCCTTTTAAACTAGTTTAGCGCACGTTTTGGTTTCTCTCTAAATCTTTGATATTTTCTTGGTTTCCTAAACTCCCAATAGGCTTAAATCCACTTATTTTTCAACTCGTTTTCACTCAAAAACAACCAACCAACAAATCACAACGAACCCCATTTCGAATCAACTTAGACACCAACGAAATCATCATTTTCAAACTTAAATAACTCACCTTTTTTTTTTTCGCGTTAACTTCGCTTTGAGACTGATTTTATAGTGGTTTTGGAGATAGATCTGAGCTGAGATTGGACTAGTTTTCTTCCTCTTTTGTTCCCTTCTCTTCCTCTCTCTCTTTCCCTCTCGGCTTCACTGCGGTTCGCGGCTGATTTCGTCGTCGCTCGGCGCTGTCTTTGTCACCTATCGGCAAGCGTGGAGGAGCTGTTCTGGCCGCGGTTCAGCACGGTCTTGCTCCGTTCAGGTCGGGTTTGAGCTGGTCTTCGTGCGGGTCGAGCTAGAGCAGCTCGTCGGCGTCGATCGGAGCTGTTCGCCGGTGATTTCAACTCGGTCTTCAGCGTTGGTCGACCGCTGGTTCGCTGCAAGTTGTCTTCGGTTCACGGCTGCTGTTCGACGATGGTTTGCTCGGCGATGGTGGCTGGTCGGTCGACGGCGAGATCTTCCTTCTTCTCTTCTTCTTTTTTCTTCTTCTTTCTTTCTTCTTCTTTTTCTTTTCTTCTTCTTCGTGACCGACATCTTTGTTTGTTTGATTTTAAAAAGTCAACACAACATTTTGGCTTCTATTTTCTCCCCACAAATCTCAATAATTCTACTTACGCCCTAAGAAAATTCCATTCTCCTCCCTTAGATTTTAGCTTAATCTTACTACGACCACAATTTTTAAAATTTATCTTCAATTTAGTCCCTTTTTAACTTAAAAGTTATTCGATTTCATTTATCAATTTAACTTCCCGTTTAATCTCCAATTGAGTTAAATTCAATTCCTATGGGTTCTCTATGACCTTAAGCGTCTCCATAATTAATTTAGAGTCTCTAATCATACTTAGGGACTATTACTGGGAAAACCGTGCAATAATAAAAATAGAGGGTTTACACATAATGCGCCAAACTGTTGACAGATTAATTAAATCTTGAAATCAAAGGTTTTGAAACAGAACAATCCACTTAATCAATATAATTACTCTTTGTAAATAAAAGGTAACTGTTATGGGCAACAACACTTACGACAGAGGACACATTAACATAAATAAAGACAACATCATAGGCAACAACCGACAACACACAAGCATGAACAACAATCAGTTACAATAACGAGGCTTGTGTGGTTAACCAGAGTTTATTCTTATTTCTTCATCACTAAAATTCAGAAGAAGCAAACTTCCTCCATCTTCATTTTCTCTATTGCATTTGGTTTCAGACTGGAAGAATCTCGTAGCCTCGGCATAAGTATCTCTGTTCCTAATCTCACCAATTCCTTCAAACAGCAAAAATAGATATAGTAAGACTAGAAGATACAACAAGCAATTTGATAAGTACCTACCCAATTTGGATTTTTAGATCAGGTTCGTTACCATCTCCAATGCTATCATCAAGATCAATATGGTCATGTAAATCAGTAGCAATATGTCAAGAAAACTACAATCAAATTATACCTCATTAGTGCTCCAACAACATTGATCAACGGACATTTTTTCTGGGACACGATCACCTCTGCATGCCAGTAATTCCTTGCATAACTTGATATTAAAATGATCATCTTTAATTTCTTTAATCTTCTTTAGGAGATGCCTGAAAATCACTTCTCTTAGGTGGACATTCATATATCTATAGGACAAGTACAGGTGCTTCTCCACAAATTGCAATCTAAAGTAAGTTGAATTTATTTTTTACTTTCTATCTTTCATAAAGCTGATATTTGATATGTATCAGGACTTATCAAGATCAATCACTACTTACATGATTTGAAAATTAAAAGAAACAAGCACTCCTACAATAAGAAAAGAAAGCTACTCACATAAGCTTATAAAATACATTTGGCGGAAATTAAATCCCTATCACTTTGACAAATAGGAAGATGCACAACTATTTATACAATGAGATAATGTCCATTATTAATATATATTAATTAGTTAATATTTTGTATACTTAAAAGAAGTGTATACACCACTATTTAGTAGGGTGGTTGAGTACGATATTTAAGAGTAGTTGATATATCCTGGATTGTGGGAGTAGTCACAGTGTTTAAAAATGGGGAAATTACCCACAGCCTACCTGTAATTTCATATTTACAGGCTTATATAACTTTTTAATTTTTTCACAATGACCTCCCCTGAATAACGGATTGACTGGATTTGACCGTTAAATATCTTTTTGACCGTTTAAAAGGTGTTAAAAGACGAAATTACCCTTGAGAACTATCAAATTGTCATGTATTGATTTCTTAGCCAAATGAAATTACCAATATACCCTTGAAATCATATTCAACCAAAATCATCTTTAATCCCAGAAAACCTCTACTGAAAATCATCTTCAATCTCTCCTCCCTCTCATCTTCAACCAAAATTATCATCAATCCAGCAAATCATCAACATCAATCATCAACCCAAATTTATCATTATCAATCAATCAACAAAATCAGTGTTCAATCACAAAAAATTCCCTAAACAACCAATAATCAACCCCAAAACAATAAAAAACACCCAACCGATTCAAACCCAACCCAGGACCTTTAAACTGATTCGAAGAGGATTTGAACCCAACCAAAACCCAGTTCTGGGTTTAAAGGGTTCGAATCCTGTTCGAACCCAGATCTGGGTTCGTAGGATTCGAACCCAGATCTGGTTCGTAGATTCGAACCCAGTTCTGGGTTCGAAGGCTTCGAACCCAGATCTGGGTTCGATTAGAAGAAGAAGAAGAAGAAGAATAAGAAGAAGAAGAAGAAAAGAGAAGAGAGAGACAGTGACCAGTTAGAAAAAGAAAAGATGAAGAAGAAGGAGAGAAAGGAGAGAGACGATGAAGGATAGAGAGAGAAATGAGAGAGATGTGTTTTTATTTTAAATCATTTTTTAAATTTATTTATTTTTTCTCAAACTATCTCCACCATCCATCTTTAGATGGATGGTGGAGATCTAATTAAAAAATATTTTAATTAAATTTTTAATTTTTTTTAAAATTAATCTCTATCGTCCATTTCAAAGGGATGGTAGAGATCTGATTAAATTTATTTTTAATTTATTAAATTTTTTAAAATTTATTTTAAAAGAAAATTAAAAAAATAAATTTGTTGAGGGGTAATTTCGTCTTTTAACACCTTTTAAACGGTCCAAAGAGATTATTTAACGGTCAAATCCAGTCAATCCGTTAGTCAGGGGAGGTTATTGTAAAAAATTAAAAAGTTTATATACGCCTGTAAATATGAAATTTACAGGTAGGCTGTGGTAATTTCCCCGTTTAAAAATATATAAAATTTTATATTTGAATATAAATAATAGATTTACACGTTATAATATTCAAATTCTTTTAAAGCGTGGCATTAAAACATAAGAGAGAGTGCAACCACTTTAAGACTTTAATACCTTGTATAATAGAAAATGAGTTTAGGGAAAAGCAGAGATAAGGGAATCAATTATTAGATGGCCTATATTGATCGATTTCATATATTATATAAAATCATAAAAGAATGATACATGTGACTAAGGCGGCTAGATGGTAAATAGTTTTTATTCAGTCTAGTAATATTTTAAATATGAATTATAACCATACTACAGATGATATGTTTAAAAAAAAAAAAAAAAAACCGATCTCATTTATAAATCGATTAATCCAAAATGTTGAAGAAAATCCTCCAAATTAATTACATCACGTTAATGATGTACCAAACAAGTGTCAGTAACAATGGCAACAGCATCGACAACTAAAACAATCATTACAAGCGTTAACTAGCAAAGTCATACACATTACACAGACAATATTGTAGTGTGTTTACAGGAGAGACTAAGGAATGGGGATGAGGAATGAGTACGATTGTTAGTATTTATTTGCTCTCAATCAATTCTAAATGACTATGAATGGGAAAATAGCTGCTCTGAAATTATAAACAAGTCAATGGAAGATGTCTTTAAACTAGTAGTAATTGAGCTTGGACTCATGTATGACGTCCTCTACACTAAGGCAATCTTTTGTTTATTCTCAATTTGGAGTCCTCGTTCGTTTTATCACCATATGTTTCTCTGTTTCAGCTCTAGTTTCCTTTTTAAACTGGAACCGAATTTGAAGGAGTCCTTTATACATTTTGCATATCAATGACAAATTAATTGATACGTAAAGTACTGTACCTTTACATTGGTATTATTATTATTATTATTATTATTTTCAAATCGGTTAAATTAAGGGAGCCTTTGTATATGTCTTCGTCAAAATTTAACTTGATTTGTTTAATCTATCGTAAAACAATACATCATGGGTAAATCATAAATGAATATCCAATTTTACTAATGTCGCTTTTAATATATATAATTATAAATATATATATTAAATTCTGATCTGGCGGGAAGGAAGTGATAGTGAACGAGAGAGCAATGATGCTTCCGGCGTACAACATAAATGTCAGACATGCTAAAGGGCTAAGCCTCAGCTTAGTACCACAAAAGAAGATGCTTTTCAGTCTTGGTCAATGGCATCAAGTGGTGGTTGTCTGTCATTGTTGAAGAGAGTACGCACTGATGGTACTACTCCTTTCTACTAAGTCTAGCCCAAGAGGATCATCTTTCTGGTTTTTCTCCAGTTTGTTTTTGTTTGTGATGTGATCAATTGGAAGTGCTAGTAAATTCTGCTGTCCCTTATGTCAGTTAGAACTTAAAAGTAACTTATTAGGATTAAAGGAAGATTACTGAAGAGAAGGGGAAAGAAGTGGCACCAGTGGCACAACTTAATTTAGAGTGCTTGAAGGTAAAGGATAACAAATTGAAATAAAAATGGACCAATTATTTAAGGTGGATTTGGATAATTAGACATGCTGACAGATCCACAATTATATGCAGCAGGACATCATTTGTCTAAGAGGACCTGTTTACGAAGTTTTTTTCACATCCACTTAGGCCTTTTGGGTCCTTATCAGTTGTTTGTATTAACTTGTTTTGTTTTGTTTGGTTTTGTTTTGTCTATTTTGTTTTTTGTTTTTGTTTTGTTTTTTTTTTTAATCGTCGCTCAAATGGTTTAGCATGGGAAACTTAGCGAATTGCTTGTGTTTAGAATTGATCAGTTTAAAGAAAAATTAAAAAGGAATTGATATACATATATATATATATATATTTTTAATCAGATTTGAGTGGTACAAAGAGTCTTATGTCTGATGTTCTGTGGGTAGAATTTCCACTAGTGCTACTGTGCTAGTGAGGACTCCCTCTAATTGTAATTTAGTAGAATTATGGTTGTTGATTGTGCAATCTGATAGCTTCTGCATGATGTTATATCTCTCCTAGTTCCTAGGTATGCGTAAGCTTAGAACTGAAATGAAGTGGCAGCTTTGTATATCCCTTGTAAAGTGCAACATGAATAGAGTAGATAGTTCTTGTCTAATGTAATCTCTATAATTATAGTCTTGCATTTTAGTGTGTGTTCCCTTGTTGACAGTTCCATATTCATCTTAGGTAGTCAACCTCGTGTAGAATGGTTCGTAAATACGGGCTGATACGCCTGTATATACAGAGATATGAGCGTATTGACCCCTAAACGTATAAGTACAAATATGGTCGTATATTGGCCGAATGGATTTTGGTTGTCTGATGCATATGACAAGACCGTACATTGCCTTGCCGGACCAACTCGGCCATATATACCCATATACGGCCAACTCGAGTAATTAAAAAATAAAAGAAAAAACCCTAAAATCTCTCTCATACCTTTTGATCGACTCCCTCTCTCTTAACCTCTCTCCTCATCAGTGACTCTAGCTTGCATTTCCAATGACTTCTCTCACGGAAAGAAGTTTTTCAATGACTTCTCTCATGGGTAGAAGTTTTCCAGTGACTTCTTTCACATAGGATTAGAGGGAAATAGAAAGCAAAGGAGAAGAGGAGAAAAAGAAGAGGAAATGGGCGAGAGAGAAGTAATCAAAGAGGTGGAAAATAAATCAGAGAAGAAAAAGAAGAAGGAATTGAGTAGAAGCTTTTTTCTCTTGAAAACCGATAAAGTTAGCTTTACATCTAAGTTCAAAAAAGTTAGCTTTACATCCCTTTTTTTTGTGTTTTAATATATTAAATTTTTTATAAAAATATTTTAATATTATTTTTAGTAAATTTACTTTATTACCCTTGAAAAAAAATCAAAATTTGCTTCTTATTTATTTAATATAATTAAGTAGACATTAACAAATCAAAAAATTCAAGTAAAATAAAAAATAAATATCAAAATAAATGTTTATTTAATACAAAATAAATATTAAAAAATTTAAAAAATGTAAATAAATAATGTTTTTAAAAAATAAATGTCATAAAATTAGTGTTTTTGTTTTTTCTTTGTTAAACCATTTTCGATCGATATGCTCGTATCAACAGTATTGGACATATCATACCGTATCACAACGGGGTGCCTATACCATAACGTACCATATATTTACAAACCTTGTGTGTAGTTAACAAAAGAACACCTCGTTTTCCGGTATACAAGAAAGATGAGAGAGACAACTATGTCCCGTCAAATAAAAAAGAGCCGTAGTCAGATATTGTAGCTAACAATGATGATGTGGAACATGTCGTAGCATTGGAAAATTATGTGGTATTAATGTAGCGTTAGCATGTTATTCATATTAGCCATGAACTTAAATGGTAAGTGCCAACATACTATATCTTGATTAACCAACAATAATAACAAAACTTCGATTTTCACCACAACAGACTGACAATGTAAATATTGGCATATGGCGCTGCATTCTTTGCTAGAATTATACTATAGTTTTTCCGCAATTTAGAATCACTAAAATTTTAACTTATCATGATATTAATGTCAAAGCTGTCCTTCCTATTAAGATGAAGGGGCTTATTTCTATTCCAAAAGGACAACATTTTTTGGATTTGCACGTTGAGGATTCAATGGGACAAAATTGGCCACTTCGATACTACACCTGGCCCGATGGAACCAGAACAAATCCGGTTTTCATAGTTGGTTGGCTTTAATTTGTTTGAGCTAAAGGTCTGATAAATTCATCTTTTCTAGAGACCAAGTTGGAGCTGTTGGTGGAGAATTGATGATGCACTATAGGATTAGGGTGATGAGACCAACGGAATTCAAATTTCGGGGTGAGCATAATTATAAGGATTTGGAGAACTTTCTAGCAGTTTAGCACATACTCATTAGTATGTATAAATAACTTTCGTTTGTATTACGTATAAATATCATCTCGTTGTAATCAGATATATATATATATATGTATTATGGTTTTCTTGTGTTGTGTTGTTTAATCCATGCACGTGCATGGCATGGAGGTGTAATATGGTTTGGTTGATCCTCTTGTAGATCAGCAGTTGAATTATTTGATTGCGTTTGAAAATGAAGTGTAATTTTCTGAAATGGCTCTTGCAATCCAAGTTAACATGTTTGATTGTGGTGGGTTGGCAATTGGTGTTTGCTTGTCACACAAGGTAGCTAATGGGTTTGTCATATTTTCTTTTATTCAAGAATGGGCTAGGGCTTGTAAAGTTGGGATAAAGGAAGTGGCTTGCCCTAGTTATGATTTGAGAAAAAAAAAATTAATATTCTAGTTCCTGATAAGAATGGAATGAAAATAACTAAGAGGTTCATTTTTAATGAAGATATAATATCAAAATTGAAGGCCAAGGTTGTGGCCAGTGGTCCAACTATGAAACACTATCCTTCGTTGGTGGAGTTGGTGACTGCAGTTATACGGAAGGCATGAATATGTGCTACTCAATCAAAATACGGGCACTTAAGGCCTTCTTTACTAACCCTATCATACAGTTTTTGAGGATAAACATCCCTAAAAATATGAAAATTGCTTTTGGAAACATATTCAAATTGGTTCTAACTAGATTTAAACCAATGGAGACCAAATTTGAGTTTTCTAACTTGTTAGGTCTACTTAAGAATGCAATAAATAGGACAACCATAGAGTTTTCAGAAACCGATAATCCTAATGATTTATTTTCATTTGCAGTTACCTCTATGAGGGAAATACACGAATTGCTGGCAAAATTAATGTTGATATATGTGTTTTTACAAGTGTATATACCCCTTACTATGAAGTTGATTTTGGTTGGGGAAAACCTATAAGTGTGAGCAGTATATAGAAGCCATCTAATATAGTTCTCATGATGGACACAAAATGTGGTGCAAGAGTTGAAGCTTGGCTTAGCTTAGCTTGGATGAAAAAGAGATGATACTATTTCAACATGATCATGATATCATGTTCCTCACTTCCTAGCTTTGATTTAGATATACTGATTATATAGTCATGAATAATTTTTCAAAATTTTTAGTACTTTACAGCAGAAAAGTTGAAAAAAATAAGGATACGTTTGGATACATTTTTACAATTGTGTTTTTAAAAAGTATATTTAAAAACAAAAAACATGTTTTGAAATGACGTTTTCAAAAATAATAAAAATCTTTGGTAATATTTTTGAAAATACATTTTGAAAATGAAAAATGAAAAAAAAGTTGTTTGGTATTATTTTTAAAAATAAATAAAAACTGAAAATTTATTTCAATGAAAACTATTTTTAAAAATGACGATGTGACTGTTAAAGATGAATGATTTTACTTTTTTGAGTTTTACTGTACAAAAAAAAATGATTTTTAAAAATGATAGAAAATGAAAAAAAAAAATCATTTTTGACTTTTATCTTAAGTTTTACTGTACATTTTTTAAAACATATTTTTCATTTTTAAAAACATGCTGTTAAAATCGATTAACAAAAACATTTTCGAGCACTTTTCGTTTTTAAAAATGAAAAACAGTTTTCAAAAACAGTGCCAAACACCACATAAGTTTCTATACCCTAAAACTATTTGTATCTCAAAATTTTATTTACTTAAGTATGCATTTTGTCTTCAAGAAAATTCTCACTCTCTAGATGCATATCTCGTATTCTTATACTGCATGAGTTATTTCAATAAATAAGTGAATCGTAAATTATTGATTGTCATATATCAAAATCTAATCTATTAAGATTTAAGAAAGCAAATATTAAATAATATTTCCAATATATTCATAATTTTGTAGTTCACATGCACATTTTCAAAATCCATAATCTTTCTTTGAATTATTGAAAATTTACATTTAAATTTATCAAGAATATTATAGGCAATGCTTTTGATACGTTTTAAAACTACAATGTACTTTGTTTTTGGAAGAATTAATATAAGTCTCATTGTCCTCTCTAAGGTCAAATTTAATAAAAAAAAAAAGAAATATTGGTCTAATTTAGAAAGTAAACAAGAACTTAATAGACAAGTCATCTTTAACATTTTTATAAAATATTATAATACTTTTATGAGGGAAGCATAATGAACTCTAGAGGTGCAATAATTTTACATTACCTAAAACTTTATCAAATTAAAGTATCAAATATTGATTTGTAATATTCATTGGTCATGAGTTTAAATAGTAGTAATATAGTAATTACAAATCAACATATCATATATGATAAATCACGTGATAGCCAAAAGGACATAATGTTTTTTAAAAAAATAGAGTAAATTTTATTTAAATTTGGTACCTTCTTTTGCTAGTCACAATTTTCCTCGCTTTTAAACAACAATGCTTTAAACCATATCAATACCTAAATAATGTGGTATATAAGTTGTTAACATTTTATAAATATTGAGTTGATATGATAATTAATATAATATTAACAACTCATATATTATGTCATTTGAACATGAATTTGGATAAAAAATTTTGAAAAGCGTTAGACTTCTCAAATTTTTTATATAAATCCATACTCAAATGATGTGATATGTCAATTGGTAAAATCTTATCAATCATGAGATGATATGATAATTAATATGATATTAACAACTCACATATCATGTCATTTGAATAAAAAATTTGGGAAGTCTATCATTATTCTATCAAAATAATGTAGTAAATTAATTTGTAATAATTTTATTGGTCGCAAGATTGTATGGTAATAGATGGTAGTAATTATAAAACAGAATGGCATAACTAATGGCATAGCCACTTTAGGGAGTGCTGGGCTATTTTATTTTATTATTTATTATTATTATTTTTTAAAGTAGGAGCCGAGGAGGTCACAATTTTTTATCAAAAAGATAATATATAGGTAAAATTTTATTTAAATTTAGTCCTGCCTTTATTTATTTACTTACATTTTTCCCTGTAAGTCTCAAAACTTTTTCAATGGATTTGTTGGAATCATTATTGGAAAATACTTCAGCTGCATTTTCTTGACAGTATTGTGACATGCCTATACAAGAGTAAGAAAATGCAAAATAAATTCTGCCATTCTTTTTATTTACTAATTGGTTCGGATGGTTTGAAATCCATTAAGAATTTTCTATGAATTATTGAAAATTTTGGTGAAACTTTACACTCAGACTTGTCAAAAATATCATATAAAATGCTTTTGATACATTTTAATAATAATAATGATTTTGACCTTAATCCACAAAGGGTGGCACATTTATATTGGTTAATCAGTTGATTTGATTTACTAACGAGTGAGGCTTATTTACCATCAATACATCTATATGTTAGGCATTTATTATATTTAATATAGAGAATGCCTACGCTTCAAAAAATCCCACAAGTCTCATTAAATTGAGATATAGTCATCTTCTTAAACTAATTGCACGATGGATGATGACCATGATGCCATCGATCGTGTAATATATATATATATATGTATATGTGTGTGTGTGAAGGTCGATCACATTTTTATATTGACATGAAACATGATCAATATTGGTTTAGAGTAAAATATTTTAAAATCGTATGTACACCCTAAGTTTAAAAATATTTTAAAATTTCAATATTATCCTTAAATCAAATTTTTAATATTATAATAAAAATAACGTGCACATATATATATATATATGTTGCAAACTATGAAAATCATTTGAGTCAAAATCCATTACATTAACTAATGGATAGATAAAAAATGGTTCACAAGATTCACTCAAAAATGGTATTTAAAGCTTTAGGTATATATGATGAGGTGTCTCCTTTAGATAAAGCTTTAGGTATGTATGATTTTACATTGGTATTTAATGTATAAGGTTTCATGTGTAACTTTGAAGGCTATTCCATTTCTTTCAAGTTTTATGTGAGTTTCATGCACATGTGAATTTATAGTTTTTATATGAATCTTTTACAAGTTGTATGTAATTTATATTTTTCAGGATTTCAAGTAGTATATGTTTTAGGATTCTTTAAGTATGCTTAGAAGTGAAAAGCATTTTTTTTTAACTTTCTATAAGTGACTTTTAAGTGTTTAGCCTTCCATATGCTTTCCAATTTATAAGTTTATGTAAAATTGTGGAATCATAAGTTCTATAAAATCTCTACACATATTACGCATTGAAATTAATGCATTTTACATGAAATTTTATGAATCCAAGAATTTTATAAGTTTTAACCAATGGATTTATGCATACATACATCTATATGAGTTTAAAATGTCGTTTAATTTTACAAGTTGAGATGAATTTTTAAGTACTTGTGAATTTATTGTTTCTGTATGTAAGCTATGAAATTTAATCAAGATTCATGCTTTTTAAGTTATGCGATATGTGAAGTTTCGATTACGCATGAACTTAAAAGTTCTTATGGTATGCTTTGAAATTTAATATTTAAGTTTTGAAAGAGCTAAGAAATAAGAGTTCGTTTATATGTTTTATAGATTTATAAGCTTATGAGAGATTTTATACACACATGTATTGTATGAATTAGCACTCACATTTTATAATGATATAAGTTTTGAAACAAAATATTTTAGGTTAAAAAGAAATATAAGCACTCACTGAGCTCCTATAGCTCATCATTTTCTATTTTTATGTTAAAAACCTCCTCAGGTATTGAAGCGGGTGACCAAGATTGGAAGGCTTCTCTAGGAAACACCTCATCATTGTTCTTAAAGGAGAAAGACAACAATTTTTTGACTTTCGCCAATTTTTTAGATTTCATCAATTAGCTCTAGTATGATTCCAATTATGATTAATGTGTTTTTATGAATCATTATTTTGTGTATAATTACACAATATGGTAGTATCACATTGAAGTGAGAAACCCTAAACTATAGTACTACTAAAGTAAAATAGTATGCCAGTTATTATTTTTTGGGTTGATGCTTACGAAGGATGGAAACTTGTAATGACAGATTTTGGAATTTAGTAGGCAAGTTATTTTACAATCCAATAACTGCAAAAGTATATGATTTATGCAAAGAATTTGAGGAGAATAATGTCAAAACAAGTCTTTTAGTTATGCCTCTTGAGAAGGCCTGAAGGAATTTTTTTTCCTTTCAAAAGCTAAATTAAAGGAGTGCCATTTTTATTCGTATATACATGTAGTGCTTCTTTTTTTTTTTTGTTTTTTGAAATAATATACATGTAGTGCATGTGTTCACTGAAAAAGGAGAACAAAATGAGTAAGAATAAGGGTTACCCTATACATACCTTATCATTGAAAGCGACATTGAAATACAAAGCTCATCCTCTAAAATGGTTTCTCGAGCATTTGTATTACTTGTCAATTGCAATGTTGAAGGTGCCTTTGCTTTGCGGCATAAACTTTTGACTTTTGGTAGATCTCTTAGGCTCACATTGCGTAATTGATTGACTTGAATGTTATGAATCACTTCATCGTCGTTGACATCCTCTCCGCCAATAGCAAAATTGTCTATCATATCCTTGCACCAAGACACATCAATTTCTTGAAGTTGTGGTAGGACAATGTCAATGGAGAATGAGAAGATATTAATCAATTTCTTGTGCCCACTCGAATAGTTCTTAATTGAAGGAAAGACTTTGCTCCAAGTGAACTATTACATATCTTCTCCAAGTTGATCAAATTGAAGAGAAACATCTCCTCCAAAATTGGTAAGGGATCACAAGATACTGATTGCTTTCAGTCTACAATGCATAAAAAGCAAGAATTATCTTTGATACGAAGATGCATCAATTCAGGAAAACCCTTTCCATCTAAATAATAGAGAACATTCCTAGCATTTGGCATAGCATGCAACTCTAGTTCTTTGATTCCTTTCAACTGCGAGATAACTCCATCCTCATTGGCATTTAGATTGAGTTTCAACTACGAGATAATTCCTTTCACAGCATATTGTGTATATTATGTATTTTCTATATATATAAAACTTATTTTATAATTTTCTATTAATTCAACTAGATAAATATAGCTTAAATTTTACTTGTTTGCCAGGTGGACCTGATTTGATTATCCTGTATTCCCAAACAATTAATTGACAATAAAATCTTCAGGCCAAAGAGTCTTCAGTAAGGAGAGTGATTTGTATGAAGAGGTTGATTAATTAGGGTTGTTCAGTTATGCAAGGCAGAAGCTTCAAAAAGTAAGTGGGCTTGGCTTATTTGCATTCCAATTTTTCTCTCAGAAAGAAGAACTATGGGTCACAGCTAAATAGAGTAAATTAATTAAAATATTCTAATATTGGGTTATTAGAAAATCCATACTTAAAGTAAATTAATTAAAACATTCAAATCTTAGCTTGTTAAAAAATCCATATATGGAAGTAATTAATTGAATTACAAAAAGTCAAATAATTGAGACATAATATCACCTTATTAAGGAAAAAATTCAAATGAAAATTAATAAGCCAGGCTCACTTACCTTTTCGAGTTTCTCTCATATAGAGCAAGAATTCTCTGTCATATTTTCTTATTTACTAAGATTTTGATAATCCAGTGACACATCAACAGAAAAAGTAATGGATGGTCAAGATTGTTACATGTTTTGTCTCTCATACATTACTCAAACTTAAACTTCTCTTATAAAAAGTTTAACACAAACAAAAAATTAACAGAGAATTTTTGCTCAAATGAACAACCCTAATCAACATCCACAAAAAATTGAGAATATTTGTTCAAATGAACAGCCCTAATCAACCTCCACATAAAAATCACTCTCTTTTTCTCTCACAAAAAAGAAAAAACATGGGTCGCTTGGAGATGGAAATGGTGAGAAACAAAGGGTCAAGGCAAGTGACCTTCTCAAAGCGAAAAAAATATCCTATTCAACAAAGCAGAATTGGCAAGATGCCAGTACAAAAATCCAATCAATGATGAGCTTGACCAGGATGAGCTTTTCGTCATGAAGATAGGCTCCCAAAAGCTACATGAGAATGTCAAAGGTGGTGTTAGCGAGATTAAAGCTTCGTCTACTATTGAATCCGATAATTAGGATTCTCTTCATATCAACTTGTACACCATCTCTCATTAGGATTCTCTTCATATCAACTTGTACACCATCTCTCATTAGGATTCTCTTCATATCAACTTGTACACCATCTTTCTTTACCATGAGCTTATGTATGAGTAAACATGGATGGATTGTACTTCGAATAAATATGAAATTATCTTTGAATATGTCTTGACTTCTTTTTCTAAAATGTATTATGAGTAGAATTTTATGAATCAAATTAACCTAAAACATGGCATGATGTATTGTTTGTAAATTCTTCCTTTCGCATGTTAATTAGAAAAATCACCAAATAAACTTCGGCAAAGTGTCATCCACACAATTTTTATTTCAAGTTTGACATGTAAAAAACATGGTTGTTTTCTTTGTTTTTTATTACAAATTGAATTCACAGTGAATGCATTGTAATTTAACGCTTAGAAGTCATAATTCGATCATCACAATTATAAATTCGCTCAATGTCCCAAAAATGTTGACAGATTAATTAAATCTTGAAATAAAAGGTTTTGAATCCGAACAATCCACATAATCAGTATAATTAGTCTTTGTAAATTGAACGTAACTTGTGACGGAGGACACATTGACATAAATAAAGACAAAATGGACGAGGCTTGTGTGGTCAACCAGGGTTTATTCTTATTTCTTCATCACCAAAATTCAGAAGAAGCAAACTTCCTCCATTGTCATTTTCTCTGTTGCATTTGGTTTCAGACTGGAAGAATCTCATAGCCTCGGCACAAGCACAAGTATCTCTGTACCTAATCTCACCAATTCCTTTAGACAGCATAAATGTATATAATAAGACTAGAAGATACAACACTTAATTTGACAAATACCTACTAAATTTGGATTTTAGATCAGGTTCATTAACATCTCCATTGCTGTCATCTAGATCAATATGGTAACATAAATCAGTAGCAGTATGCTAAGAAAACTACTATCAAACCCTACCTCACTAGTGCTCCAACAACATTGATCAACGTACCTTTTTTCTAGACGCGATCACCTCTGCATGCCAATAAATCGTTGCATGGCTTGATATTATAATGATCTTCTTTTATTTCTTTCCTTTTCTCTAGGAGATGCCTGAAGATCACTTTGACATTCATATATCCATAGGACAGGTACAGGTGCTTCTCCAACAAATTGTCAATCTAAAGTAAGTTGGATTTATTTTTTAATTTTATCTTTTATAAAAGCTAATATTAGATATCTTTAAAAACTTACCAAGATTAATCACTAGTTACACGATTTGAAAATTAAAGGAATCAGGTACTCATACAATAAGAAGAGAAAATTGCTTACATAAGCTTAAAAAATATGTTCGGAGTGAATTAAATTCCTATCACTTTGATAAATAGGGAGCAGCACAACTTTTTATATAGGGATATAATGCCCATTATTAATATAAATTAATTCATTAATTTTTTGTATACTTAAAAAAAGTGTACACACCACCATTTAGTAGAGTGGTTGAGTACGATATTTACAGAAGTTGATATCTCCCGAATTGTGGGAGTAGTAATAGTTTTTAAAAATATGTAAAATTTTGTGTTTGAATATAAATAATAGATTTGCACGTAATAATATTCTTTCTTTTCAAGCATGTGGTAATATTGTCGGCATTCAAACACAAGAGAGAGTTCAAACACGAGAGAGTGCAACCACTTCACCACTTTAATACCTTGTATTATAGCAAAGGAGTTCAATGAAAAGTAGAGATAAGGGAATCAATTAATAAATGGCCTATATTGATTTCATATCTTATATAAAAATCATAGAAGAATGATACATGCAAGTAAGGTGGCTAGATGGTAGAAATTTTTTATTCAGTTTAGTAATATTTTAAATATGAATTATGATCACACTACATATGATATTAAAATGAAAAAAGATCTCATTTATAAATTCAATTAATCCAAAATGTTGAATAAAATCCTCCAAATTAAATATTATTATATCCCCCAACTTAATTACATCACATTAATGATGTACCAAACAAGTTTCAGCAATAATTGCAGCAAAATCGATAACTAAAACAATCATTAAAATCATCAACTAGCAAAACCATACACATTACACAAAGATAATATTGTAGTGTGTTTACTTGAGAGACTAAACAATGAGAAATAAGTATGATTATTGATATTTACTTGCTCTAAATTAATTCTAAGCTACTATGAATGGGAAGACAGCTACTCTAAAATTATAAACAAGTCAGCAAAAGATGCCTTTAAAAATGAGTTTGGACTCATTTATGACGTCCTCTACACTAAGGCAATCGGTTGTTTATTCTCAGTTCGTAGTCCTCCTTCGTTTCATCACCTTACGTTATTCTATTTCAGCTCTAGTTTCGTTATGTCATTTGAACATGAATTTGGATAAAAAAATTTTGGAAAGCGTTAGACTTCTCAAATTTTTTATATAAATCCATACTCAAATGATGTGATATGTCAATTGGTAAAATCTTATCAATCATGAGATGAAGTGATAATTAATATGATATTAACAACTCACATGTCATGTCATTTGGACAAAAAATTTGGGAAGTCTATCATTATTCTATCAAAATAATGTAGTAAATTAATTTGCAATAATATTATTGGTCCCAAGATTATATGGTAATAGATGGTAGTAATTATAAAACAAAATGGCATAACTAATGGCATAGCCACTTTAGGGAGTGCAGGGCTATTTTATTTTATTATTTATTATTATTATTATTTTTTAAAGTAGGAGCCGAGGAGGTCACAATTTTTTATCAAAAAGATAATATATAGGTAAAATTTTATTTAAATTTAGTCCTGTCTTTATTTATTTATTTACATTTTTCCCTGTAAGTCTCAAAACTTTTTCAATGGATTTGTTGGAATCATTATTGGAAAATACTTCAGCTGCATTTTTCTTGAGACTATTGTGACATGCCTATACAAGAGTAAGAAAATGAAAAATAAATTCTGCCATTCTTTTTATTTACTAATTGTTTCGGATGGTTTGAAATCCATTAAGAATTTTCTATGAATTATTGAAAATTTTGGTGAAACTTTATGCTCAAACTTGTCAAAAATATCATATAAAATGCTTTTGATACATTTTAATAATAATAATAATTGTGACCTTAATCCATAAAGGGTGGCACATTGATATTGGTTAATCAGTTGATTTGATTTACTAACGAGTGAGGCTAATTTTGACGCGACCCAACCCGGATACCTCTAACTCTGATCCGGTAGATCACGTCGGGCACCCCAACGGATCCCTCTCAGACCCAACTCGTCAGGCTAAGCGAAACCCGTGGAGCGAACCCTAAACTCTCTGATAACTTTTTAAAACATCGTTGGGTTGGTTTTCTTTAAAAACTGAAAACGTGTAGGAAAATTTTTTTATTTTTAATTTTAAATTCATTTTTTGAAAACTCATTTTTTTATAAAATTTCGGCAGTATAACGGCTGCAACTGCACTGATTTGGAGCGAAAATGGCTTGATTCCAGCTTGGTCTTCCTCTCCTTAGCTTTTAACTTAATTTCACTTTAACCAGAATTATTAAAATTTATCTTCAATTTAGTCCTTTATCACCTTAAAAATTTACTCGATTTCATTCACTATTTTATCCTTCCGTTTAGTCTCCAATCGAGTCGAAATCGATTTCTATGGGTTCTCTATGACCTTAAGTATTTCCATAAACCAATTAAGGTCTCCAATAATTATTTAGGGACTATTTCCGGGAAATCCATAAAATCAAATTCGAGGGCTTACAATTTCTCCCCTCCTTATAAAAATTTCGTCCTCGAAATTTCTGAATGATCTATTCTGAATAATTCTCTCTTTTGAATCCTTTTTCACTGTAACATCATTCATAACATCTTCTGTATCATTGCTTTAACCTTTACATCATCATTACTTGAACATCCTGTTCAGATATCTTCTTCTTGAGTTTCTCTTTTAGAAATTGAACTAGAAACTTAGACTTACTAGCTCTCTGTCATTCCTTCTCAAGAACTCTAATCATTTGAAACTCATAAACTATGATACTACTTAAGGATCTACGTACTGTAATTCAAATAAGGCTCTCATTTTTTTTTTTCCTTTATTAGATCATCAACATAGCCAAAAATACAAGCTAATCTGTCTCATCTTTTAGGTGAAAACTTAATATTAACGTCAACCTAAACTCACCTCATCATCTGAGGGAAAATTACTTGATACTATACTCCCATAATCTCGCATCCAAACTAATTCCATCAATAAGATCCACAAAATTAATAAAATAGAGAGCTCTAAAATCAATCAATACTTAAACATCATTATCAATTTAAGAATCATTACCTATATCCCCTTCTGGATCATATTTCATGGCATTAAAACTATATCTTATTTATATATATCTCATCTTGCCATTTCCAAATTGATAACTATTGTTCCATAACTCAAACTTCGAATCTAATAGACATGAATTTCTCAAATTAAAGGTTACACATTACACTTTTGCTATGCAATTTAATTATTTCATCGCGATTCACACTTAACTCCAAAATCTTCAATAAAGAACTTAAATCCTCAAATCTTATCTATAAAAAAAATAAACAATCATGTCCACATATACTAACTCAACCTCATCTCATCACATCCATCAATTAGCAGATTATTTAACATAAAAAATCTGATTCGTTCATGATCCATCTTACTTACCTGTTACCTTTCTAATGAACTCTATGACCTTTGTGATTCCTACTATCAATATTCTCAAAATTCGCGCTTTATGCTAAGCAGTTATTAAACATAATAATATCGTATCTGATTTAATTACTCAAACCATAAAATCATATCATCTAAGCATGTCAAAACTTGATCGTCAATTATTCACATCAATCCTAAATCAATAGCCAATTTAAATGTAATGAATATTACAACTTTTGGTCATATTCACTAATTTCCCTCTCGGATGGTAAACCAGGAGAGTTCCTTGAGAGCGCACATTTGGAAATTTTCTAACTTCTGGAATGTCTTTCAGTCTCTCTCCATTATCTCAAACTCATGGTCTACTGTTTCATATCTTGATTTCGATTCTAATAAACATTATTGATTTTGAACTAAAGATTATATCCTACGCTTTCGTTGCGCAACTCTATTATTCAACAACAATACCTTACGTACATAGTTAATCACATTTAGATTCGATATCAACACTTAACTCTGAAAATTTCTCCAAGGGAGGCTGAAATCCTCGAATTTCATTTGTACTCAAAATAGAGAATTATGTCCATATATAATAATCAAATCTTATCACATACTATCCATCAATCAAAAAGTCTATCTAAACTCAAAATTTTGAATCATGCATGATCTATTTCATTTACATATTATCCTTTCAATTAATCCCACAATTTCATTGCTCATGATATCAATATTTTCAAGTTCTACATCTTGTGCTAAATAATAATTAAACGAAATAACTCTATATCCATTATAATTGATCAAAACATAAGGTTATATCATCCAAATGCATCAGGAAAATCTCTAACCACTGGAATATCTTTTTCTCGCTTTCCTTTATCATTCACATCTATTTCAAAAATCAATCTATAGCTTTATCTAATATTTTGCAATCACTTTACTGAAATACTGACCAATTCATCATCGCGCTTTTCTTCCAATTTCTTTAATCTCTCAATATCATTTTTCTTGCCACTAGGAGCCTCCCGCGGCTACTGCATCGCCGCTGCTAACATCTGCGCAAACTATTGCACATTAAAACGTCCCGCAGCCTGACCACTCGGTCCTCCCTGCTCAAATGTAGGTTGCTCTACTGGGGCATTCACAGATCTCGCACCACGCTCAGACTCCTCCTCTCTCGTAGGTACCTCAGCTACCCTCCAAATCCTCGGGCGACTGCGACCACGACGACGACGCTGCATATCTATGATGTTGGAATGCATGAAAATGAAGTTTAAAAATCATACAAAATCATGCAACGCTTCAAAACGATCTAAAACGTATTGAAATTTCCTTAAAATTCTTTGAAATTGATTTTTCTCAAAACTTCCCAAAACTTTCTAAAACCTTGCTCTGATACCACCTTGACGCGACCCAACCCGGATACCTCTAACTTTGATTCGGTAGATCACACCGGGCACCCCAACGGATCACTCTCAGACCCGACTCGTCAGGCTAAGCGAAACCCGTAGAGCGAACCCTAAACTCTTTGATAACTTTTTAAAACATCGTTGAATTGGTTTTCTTTAAAAACTGAAAACGCGTAGGAAAATTTTTTTATTTTTAATTTTAAATTTATTTTTTGAAAACTCATTTTTTTATAAAATTTCGGCAGTATAACGGCTGCAACTGCACTGATTTGGAGCGAAAATGGCTTGATTCCAGCTTGGTCTTCCTCTCCTTAGCTTTTAGCTTAATTTCACTTTAACCAGAATTATTAAAATTTATCTTCAATTTAGTCCCTTATCACCTTAAAAATTTACTTGATTTCATTCACTATTTTATCCTTCCGTTTAGTCTCCAATCGAGTCGAAATCGATTTCTATGGGTTCTCTATGACCTTAAGTATTTCCATAAACCAATTAAGGTCTCCAATAATTATTTAGGGACTATTTCCGGGAAATCCATAAAATCAAATTCGAGGGCTTACATATTTACCATCAATACATCTATATCTTAGGCATTTAGTATATTTAACATAGAGAATGCCTACGCTTCAAAAAATCCCACAAGTCTCATTAAATTGAGATATAGTCATCTTCTTAAACTAATTGCATGATGGATGATGACCATGATGCCATTGATCATGTAATATATATATATATATATATATATGTATATGTGTGTGTGTGAAGTTCAATCACATTTTTATATTGACATGAAACATGATCAATATTGGTTTAGAGTAAAATATTTTAAAATCGTATGTACACCTTAAGTTTAAAAATATTTTAAAATTTCAATATTATCCTTAAATCAAATTGTTAATATTATAATGAAAAATAACGTGTACATATATATATATATATATATATATGTTGCAAACTATGAAAATCATTTGAGTCAAAATCCATTACATTAACTAATCGATAGATAAAAAATGGTTCACAGGATTCACTCAAAAATGGTATTTAAAGCTTTAGGTATATATGATGAGGTGTCTCCTTTAGATAAAGCTTTAGGTGTGTATGATTTTACATTGGTATTTAATTTATAAGGTTTCATGTGTAAGTTTGAAGGCTATTCCATTTCTTTCAAGTTTTATGTGAGTTTCATGCACATGTGAATTTATAGTTTTTATATGAACGTTTTACAAGTTGTATGTAATTTATATTTTTCAAGATTTCAAGTAGTATATGTTTTAGGATTCTTTAAGTATGCTTAGAAGTGAAAAGCATTTTTTTTTAACTTTCTATAAGTTACTTTTAAGTGTTTAGCCTTCCATATGCTTTCCAATTTATAAGTTTATGTAAAATTGTGGAATCATAAGTTCTATAAAATCTCTACACATATTACGCATTGAAATTAATGCATTTTACATGAAATTTTATGAATCCAAGAATTTTATAAGTTTTAACCAATGGATTTATGCATACATACATCTATATGAGTTTAAAATGTCGTTTAATTTTACAAGTTGAGATGAATTTTAAAGTACTTGGGAATTTATTGTTTCTGTATGTAAGCTATGAAATTTAATCAAGATTCATGCTTTTTAAGTTATGTGATATGTGAAGTTTCGATTACGTATGAACTTAAAAGTTCTTATGGTATGCTTTGAAATTTAATATTTAAGTTTTGAAAGAGTTAAGAAATAAGAGTTCGTTTATATGTTTTATAGATTTATAAGCCTACGAGAGATTTTATACACACATGTATTGTATGAATTAGCACTCACATTTTATAATGATATAAGTTTTGAAGCCTATAAGGAATTTCAATAAATGGAAATGTATTTTGAAAAATGTTTTAAAGAGGTAATTTTAAGAAACAAAATATTTTAGCTTAAAAAGAAATATAAGCACTCACTGAGCTCCCATAGCTCATCATTTTCTATTTTTATGTTAAAAGCCCCCTCAGATATTGAAGTAGATGACCAAGATTGGAAGGCTTCTCCAGGAAACACCTCATCATTGTTCTTAAAGGAGAAAGACAACAGTTTTTTGACTTTCGCCAATTTTTTAGATTTCATCAATTAGCTCTAGTATGATTCCAATTATGATTAATGTGTTTTTATGTATAATTATTTTGTGTATAATTACACAATATGGTAGTATCACATTGAAGTGAGAAACCCTAAACTATAGTACTACTAAAGTAAAATAGTATGCAAGTTATTATTTTTTGGGTTGATTCTTACGAAGGATGGAAACTTGTAATGACAGATTTTGGAATTTAGTAGGCAAGTTATTTTACAATCCAATAACTGCAAACGTATATGATTTATGCAAAGAATTTGAGGAGAATAATGTCAAAACAAGTCTTTTAGTTATGCCTCCTGAGAAGGCCTGAAGGAATTTTTTTTCCTTTCCAAAGCTAAATTGAAGAAGTGCCATTTTCATTTATTTATACATGTAGTGCTCCTTTTTTTTTTTGTTTTTTTGAAATAATATACATGTAGTGCATGTGTTCACTGAAAAAGGAGAACAAAATGAGTGAGAATAAGGGTTACCCTATACATACCTTATCATTGAAAGCGACATTGAAATACAAAGCTCATCCTCTAAAATGGTTTCTCGAGCATTTGTATTACTTGTCAATTGCAATGTTGAAGGTGCCTTTGCTTTGCGGCATAAACTTTTGACTTTTGGTAGATCTCTTAGGCTCACATTGCGTAATTGATTGACTTGAATGTTATGAATCACTTCATTGTTGTTGACATCCTCTCCGCCAATAGCAAAAATGTCTATCATATCCTTGCACCAAGACACATCAATTTCTTGAAGTTGTGGTAGGACAATGTCAATGGAGAATGAGAAGATATTAATGAATTTCTTGTGCCCACTCGAATAGTTCTTAATTGAAGGAAAGACTTTGCTCCAAGTGAACTATTACATATCTTCTCCAAGTTGATCAAATTGAAGAGAAACATCTCCTCCAAAATTGGTAAGGGATCACAAGATACTGATTGCTTTGAGTCTACAATGCATAAAAAGCGAGAATTATCTTTGATACGAAGATGCATCAATTCAGGAAAACCCTTTCCGTCTAAATAGTAGAGAACATTCCTAGCATCTGGCACACCATGCAACTCTAGTTCTTTGATTCCTTTCAACTGCGAGATAACTCCATCCTCTTTGGTATTTAGATTAAGTTTCAACTACGAGATAATTCCTTTCACAACATATTGTATATATGATGTATTTTCTATATATATAAAGCTTATTTTATAATTTTCTATTGATTCGACTAGATAAGTATAGCTTAAATTTTACTTGTTTGCCAGGTGGACCTGATTTGATTATCCTGTATTCCCAAACAATTAATTGACAATAAAATCTTCAAGCCAAAGAGTCTTTAGTAAGGAGAGTGATTTGTACAACGAGGTTGATTAATTAGGGTTGTGCAGTTATGAAGGGAGAAGCTTCAAAAAGTAAGTGGGCTTGGCTTATTTGCATTCCAATTTTCTCTCATAAAGAAGAAGAACCATGGGTCACCGCTAAATAGAGTAAATTAATTAAAACATTCTGATATTGGGTTATTGTAAAATCCATACTGAAAGTAAATTAATTAAAACATTCAAATCTTAGCTTATTAAAAAATCCATATATGGAAGTAATTAATTGAATTATAGAAAGTCAAATAATTGAAACATAATATCACCTTATTAAGGAAAAAATTCAAATGAAAATTAATAAGCCAGGCTCACTTACCTTTTCGAGTTTCTCTCATATAGAGCAAGAATTCTCTGTCACATTTTCTTATTTACTAAGATTTTGATAATCCAATGACACATCAACAAAGAAAATAATGGATGGTCAAGATTGTTGCATTTTTTGTCTCTCACACATTACTCAAAGTTAAACTTCTCTAATAAAAAGTTTAACACAAATAAAAAATTAACAGAGAATCTTTGCTCAAATGAACAACCATATTCAACATCCACAAAAAATTGAGAATATTTGTTCAAATGAACAGCCCTAATCAACCTCCACAAAAAAAGCACTCTCTTTTTCTCTCACAAAATTGAAAAAACATGGGACGCGTGGAGATGAAAATGGTGAGGGACAAAGGGTCAAGGCAAGTGACCTTCTTAAAGTGGAAAAAATATCCTGTTCAACAAAGCAGAATTGGCAAGATGCCAATACAAAAATCCAATCAATGATGAGCTTGACCAGGATGAGCTTTTCGTCATGGAGACAGGCTCCCAAAAGCTACATGAGAATGTCAAAGGCTGTGTTAGCAAATTAAAGCTTCGTCTACTATTGAATCCGATAATTAGGATTCTCTTCATATCAACTTGTACACCATCTCTCATTAGGATTCTCTTCATATCAACTTGTACACCATCTTTCTTTACCATGAGCTTATGTATGAGTAAACATGGATGGATTGTACTTCGAATAAATATGAAATTATCTTTGAATATGTCTTGACTTCTTTTTCTAAAATGTATTATGAGTAGAATTTTATGAATCAAATTAACCTAAAACATGGCATGATATATTGTTTGTAAATTCTTCCTTTCGCATGTTAATTAGAAAAATCACCAAATAAACTTCTGCAAAGTGTCATCCACATAATTTTTATTTCAAGCCTGACATGTAAAAAACATGGTTGTTTTCTTTGTTTTTGATTAGAGATTGAATTCACAGTGAATGCAATGTAATTTAATGCTTAGAAGTCATAATTCGATCATCACAATTATAAATTCGCTCAATGTCCCAAAAATGTTGACAGATTAATTAAATCTTGAAATAAAAGGTTTTGAAACGGAACAATCCACATAATCAGTATAATTAGTCTTTGTAAATTGAACGTAACTTGTGACAGAGGACACATTGACATAAATAAAGACAAGATGGCAGGCAACAACCAATAAAACCCAGACATGAACAGCAATAAGTGTACAATGGATGAGGCTTGTGTGGTCAACCAGAGTTTATTCTTATTTCTTCATCACCACAATTCAGAAGAAGCAAACTTCCTCCATCGTCATTTTCTCTATTGCATTTGGTTTCAGACTAGAAGAATCTCATAGCCTCGGCACAAGCACAAGTATCTCTGTACCTAATCTCACCAATTCCTTTAGACAGCATAAATGTATATAATAAGACTAGAAGATGCAACACTTTATTTGATAAATACCTACTAAATTTGGATTTTAGATCAGGTTTGTTAACATCTCCATTGCTGTCATCCAGATCAATATGGTAACATAAATCAGTAGCAATATGCTAAGAAAACTACGATAAAGTCCTACCTCACTAGTGCTCCAACAACATTGATTAACGTACCTTTTCTTCTGGGACACAATCACCTCTGCATGCTAATAAATCGTTGCATGGCTTGATATTATAATGATCTTCTTTTATTTCTTTCCTTTTCTTTAGGAGATGCCTGAAGATCACTTTGACATTCATATATCCATAGGATAGGTACAGGTGCTTCTCCAACAAATTGCCAATCTGAAGTAAGTTGGATTTATTTTTTATTTTTATCTTTTATAAAAGCTAATATTAGATCTATAAGAACTTACCAAGATCAATCACTACTTACGCGATTTGAAAATTAAAGGAATCCGGTACTCATACAATAAGAAGAGAAAACTACTTACATAAGCTTAAAAAATATGTTTGGAGCGAATTAAACCCCTATCACTTTGATAAATAGGGAGCAGCACAACTTTTTATATAGGGATATAATGCCTATTATTAATATAAATTAATTCATTAATTTTTTGTATACTTAAAAGAAGTGTACACACCACCATTTAGTACGATATTTGGAGGAGTTGATAACTCTCGAATTGTGGGAGTAGTAATAGTTTTTAAAAATATGTAAAATTTTGTATTTGAATATAAATAATAGATTTGCACGTAATAATATGCTTTCTTTTAAAGCATGTGGTAATATTGTCGGTATTCAAACACAAGGGAGAGTTCAAACACAAGAGAGAGTGCAACCACTTCACCACTTTAATACCTTGTATTATAGCAAAGGAGTTCAATGAAAAGCAGAGATAAGGAAATCAATTAATAAATGGCCTATACTGATTTCATATCTTTTATAAAACTCATAGAAGACTGATACATGCAAGTAAGGTGGCTAGCTGGTAGAGAGTTTTTATTCAGTTTAGTAATATTTTAAATATGAATTATGATCACACTACAGATGATATTAAAAGAAAAATAAAAAGATCTCATTTATAAATTCAATTAATCCAAACTGTTGAATAAAATCCTCCAAATTAAATATTATTATATCCCCCAACTTAATTACATCACATTAATGATGTACCAAACAAGTTTCAGCAATAATTGCAGCAACATAACTAAAACAATCATTAAAATTGTCAACTAGCAAACCATACACATTACACAAAGATAATATTGTAGTGTGTTTACTTGAGAGAATGAGAAATAAGCATGATTATTGATATTTACTTACTCTAAATTAATTCTAAGCTACTATGAATGAGAAGACAGCTACTCTGAAATTATGAACAAGTTATTAGAAGATGCCTTTAAAATTGAGCTTGGACTCATTTATGATGTCCTCTACACTAAGGCAATTAGTTGTTTATTCTCAATTCGGAGTCCTCCTTTGTTTCATCACCTTATGTTATTATGTTTCAACTCTAGTTTCGTTTTAAACTGAAACCGAATTTGAAGGAATACTTTATACATTTTACATATCAATTGACAAATTAATTGATATGTAAAGTACTGTACCTTTATATTGGTAATATTATTGTTATTATTATTTTCATATCGGTGAAATTAAGGGAGCTTTTATATAAGTCCATGTCAAAATTTAACTTAATTTGTTTATTCTATCGTAAAACTATACATCATGGGCAAATCATAAATGAATATCCAATTTTACTAATGTTGCTTTAGAGAAAAGTTTTAATTCATCTAAACCAATATGTTGGAACAACCTATATTATGTTATGTGGTATAAATTTCTGGTATAATTGATTATTTATTTACATGGTATGATTTGAAGCCATATACATATAGCACATTGAAACATTTATCATTTCTTTTTATTAATTCTATAAATCAGTTGACAAAATCAACTAAGATTAACTTCAGAAAAAGGAGTTACCAATTTAGTTGTTTTATTTGTTTTATTAACAAGTCATCCCGATTCTTCCTCACAACTTAAAGCAACAAATTCTATGAACACCTTAATGCATTTATTTTTTTATTCCTTTTTTATAAAACAAAAAAATGAACCCATTGGCTATTTGATTAATGTGATTTGATTAATTTAATAATTTGAGTGCACAGTGCACTGCTCTATTTTTATTATTATTATTTTTTATTATGATTAAGTGAATGAGTGGAATGAGTTCATCTGTAGCCCGAACAAAAACAAAATGTTCTGTTTTGGCCCAAAAATAAAAGTTATTAGTCACAAGCAAAACTTCAATATGTTTTTATACATTTTCATCCCCTTTAAAAATTGGTCCAAATATAACAAACATCGGCAGATTGAGCATTAGCCTCGAAGGGCCACATGCCCCGCTTGAAGTCTGAAAATGTTTTTACAAGTCACATATTTTCTGTTTGTTATTTTTGTTTTCAATACTTCTTTAATCTTAATTTTTTTTCCCTTTCAATTACATTTTAGTTATAGGCAACTTTGCTTCTAATTTACATTTCTTTATGAATTATAATCATTTCTCTTAATCTGTTTTAATTCTAATGTGTTTAGTCTAGCATAAAAATTTAATCAATTTAATAAACTATAACCTTATCAATTTCAATTGGTTATATTAAAATTATTTCTCTTTTTTTTGTTGTTTTTATGATTTATTCTATATTGAATAAATAAAATTGTATCTTGCTATTATTAAATGTATTCGATTAGAAGCCTTCCTTCTTTTTAACTATCTTTGTTGTTGAAAGTCACAAAAAAAAAAAAAAAAAATCATATTTACTAAAGTTTTTGTTTTTCTTTTTCTTTAAAAAAAAATTACTACTTTATATGATTGAGTAAATATGAGACATAACACAAATTTACAATCTTATTAATGTGGATTCGGTATAGGTCATAATTCAAGCATACAATTTCATTAATATAAGCAAAAGAGACTTATCAACAAAATGTCCTTGTTTCTATTTGGTATGAATTTATCCTTATTGTCATCATTTTGAATTGCCATTCTAACATGAATTTTTGGATACGCCACTGATATTAATGAAAATTCGTTTTTGGCTTAAGAAAATGAAGTTATTTGTTTTTACTCCCAAACGAAACTTTAACCGATTTTATCACTTTTCAAGCTTTTGAAACATGTTGCATGTGAAATATTCACATATATGAAATGGATAAAAATGATTGAAGTTACGTTTAGGACTAAAATTGAATAACTTTATTTTTTAGGCCGAAAATGAAGTTTCTTTTTTTTTTTTTTTTTTACGTTTAGGGCTAAATTTTGAACACAAGAAGACATTGATGGAAGTTGGTAGTTCCAAAACTTTTCCATGTACATTTCAGAAATTTTCAGTGTCTCCAAGTTGGGGAACGCAACCTGCAGGGTAGAAATGTTGTTTCAATAATCATTTGATGGAAACAAGCAACAGTATATCAATCGTGGACAAGGACGGAGGGCTGTTTGCTGTGAGCCCACCCTAGCCCATCTCGAATAAATAAATAAATATTTTACTCGTCAACATCATGGTTTTCTGCTCCTTGCTTTTGCCCCTCAGCCCTTACTTTTCTTCTCCTTCCCGTAAGCCCCATGCCTTTGTCCTTATTCATCTGGCTTCTTGCTTCTTGGCCCCTAACTCACTTTGATTCATGGATTGGCATCTTACTTCCAACAAATTTCCTTTTTTTTTTTTTTTTTTTTCTTTTTCACTTGAGCATAAAATAGAAACAAACAAAATAGAACTTTTATTGACTAAATTCTTCAAAATATAAATTTTAGGGTAACTATAATTTTTAGTTATAGAAAATTTAGGGATACACTAATTAATTTAATTTGTTCATCTAATTAATTTATAGACAATTGATTAAATTATATTTGTGATATTTGAAATAGTATATAATCGTTTTGTGGAGAAATAGAGTTTTTATTTGTGATGGATATTATTTGTTGTATTTAAATGTTGTTAATATAGGTGTATTGAACTTTTTGGGAGCTATAAAAGCAATAGAAACTCTGTTGAAATTTTTATAAAAGTTCTAGTCCACCCTGCCAATAATTTCTGGCTATGTCCCTAATCATGGATATGTGACATGCCATAAGCTTAAGTGTGTTTCTTGTTCTAACCATAGCAAACATTTAGCTTCTTTATATATACCAATTCTATATTCAAAATATGTAGCTTTAAATTGAAAACAACAGAACATTAACTTCAACAACAAAAATGATAGAAGGTAAAAACATTATACATATGCACGAACATAACTTTGTAAAGTGACAATGATTCTATCAAGTTCAAAGTTGAAGAACAAATCATCAACTTTGGTGATCCAATGTTGAAAGACACCTTATAATTCTTCTTAAAGGAGACACCTCATCATTGTTCTTAAAGGAGAAAGACAACAATTTTTTGACTTTCGCCAATTTTTTAGATTTCATCAATTAGCTCTATTATGATTCCAATTATGATTAATTTGTTTTTATGTATGATTATTTTGTGTATAATTACACAATATGGTAGTATCACATTGAAGTGAGAAACCCTAAACTATAGTACTACTAAAGTAAAATAGTATGCAAGTTATTATTTTTTGGGTTGATGCTTACGAAGGATGGAAACTTGTAATGACAGATTTTGGAATTTAGTAGGCAAGTTATTTTACAATCCAATAACTACAAAAGTATATGATTTATGCAAAGAATTTGAGGAGAATAGTGTCAAAACAAGTCTTTTAGTTTTGCCTCCTGAGAAGGCCCGAAGGAATTTTTTTTCCTTTCACAAGCTAAATTGAAGGAGTGCCATTTTTATTTATATATACATGTAGTGCTCCTTTTTTTTTTTTTTGAAATAATATACATGTAGTGCATGTGTTCACTGAAAAAGGAGAACAAAATGAGAGAGAATAAGGGTTACCCTATACATACCTTATCATTGAAAGCGACATTGAAATACAAAGCTCATCGCTTAAAATGATTTCTCTAGCATTTGTATTACTTGTCAATTGCAATGTTGAAGGTGCCTTTGCTTTGCGGCATAAACTTTTGACTTTTGGTAGATCTCTTAGGCTCACATTGCGTAATTGATTGACTTGAATGTTATGAATCACTTCATTGTTGTTGACATCCTCTCCGCCAATAGCAAAAATGTCTATCATATTCTTGCACCAAGACACATCAATTTCTTGAAGTTGTGGTAGGACAATGTCAATGGAGAATGAGAAGATATTAATCAATTTCTTGTCGCCACTCGAATAGTTCTTAATTGAAGGAAAGGCTTTGCTCCAAGTGAACTATTACATATCTTCTCCAAGTTGATCAAATCGAAGAGAAACATCTCCTCCAAAATTGGTAAGGGATCACAAGATACTGATTGCTTTGAGTCTACAATGCATAAAAAGCGAGAATTATCTTTGATACGAAGATGCATCAATTCAGGAAAACCCTTTCCATCTAAATAATAGAGAACATTCCTAGCATCTAGCACAGCATGCAACTCTAGCTCTTTGATTCCTTTCAACTGCGAGATAAGTCCATCCTCTTTGGTATTTAGATTGAGTTTCAACTACGAGATAATTCCTTTCACAGCATATTGTATATATTATATATTTTCTATACATATAAAACTTATTTTATAATTTTCTATTGATTCGACTAGATAAATATAGCTTAAATTTTACTAGTTTGCCAGGTGGGCCTGATTTGATTATCCTGTATTCCCAAACAATTAATTGACAATAAAATCTTCAGGCCAAAGAGTCTTTAGTAAAGAGAGTGATTTGTATGACGAGGTTGATTAATTAGGGTTGTTCAGTTTTACAAGGGAGAAGCTTGAAAAAGTAAGTGGGCTTGGCTTATTTGCATTCCAATTTTTCTCTCATAAAGAAGAAGAACCATGGATCACAACTAAATAGAGTAAATTAATTAAAACATTTTGATATTGGGTTATTGGAAAATCCATACTGAAAGTAAATTAATTAAAACATTCAAATCTTAGCTTATTAAAAAATCCATATATGGAAGTAATTAATTGAATTATAAAAGTCAATAATTGAAACATAATATCACCTTATTAAGGAAAAAATTCAAATGAGAATTAATAAGCCAGGCTCACTTACCTTTTCGAGTTTCTCTCATATAGAGCAAGAATTCTCTGTCACATTTTCTTATTTACTAAGATTTTGATAATCCAGTGACACATCAACAGAAAAAATAATGGATGGTCAAGATTGTAGCATTTTTTGTCTCTTATACATTACTCAAACTTAAACTTCTCTCATAAAAAGTTTAGCACAAACAAAAAATTAACAGAGAATCTTTGTTCAAATGAACAACCCTAATCAACATCCACAAAAAATTGAGAATATTTGTTCAAATGAATAGCCCTAATCAACCTCCACAAAAAAATCACTCTCTTTTTTCTCACAAAAAAGAAAAAAACATGGGTTGCTCATAGATGAAAATGGTGAGTGACAAAGGGTCAAGGCAAGTGACCTTCTCAAACCGAAAAAAAATATCCTGCTCAACAAAGCGGAATTGGCAAGATGCCAATACAAAAATCCAATCAATGATGAGCTTGACCAAGATTAGCTTTTCGTCATGAAGACAGGCTCCCAAAAGCTACATGAGAATGTCAAAGGCTGTGTTAGCGAGATTAAAGCTTCGTCCACTATTGAATCTGATAATTAGGATTCTCTTCATATCAACTTGTACACCATGTCTCATTAGGATTCTCTTATGTATGAGTAAACATGGATAGATTGTATTTCGAATAAATATGAAATTATCTTTGAATATGTCTTGACTTCTTTTTCTAAAATTTATTATGAGTAGAATTTTATGAATCAAATTAACCTAAAACATGGCACGATGTATTGTTTGTAAATTCTTCGTTTCGCATGTTAATTAGAAAAATCACCAAATAAACTTCTGCAAAGTGTCATCCACACAATTTTTATTTCAAGCCTGACATGTAAAAAACATAGTTGTTTTCTTTGCTTTTGATTACAGATTGAATTCACAGTGAATGCAATGTAATTTAACGCTTAGAAGTCATAATTCGATCATCACAATTAATAAATTCGCTCAATGTCGCAAAAATGTTGACAAATTAATTAAATTTTGAAATGAAAGGTTTTGAAACGGAACAATCCACATAATCAGTATAATTAGTCTTTGTAAATTGAACGTAACTTGTGACGAAGGACACATTGACATAAATAAAGACAACATGGATGAGGCTTGTGTGGTCAACCAGAGTTTATTCTTATTTCTTCATCACCAAAATTCAGAAGAAGCAAACTTCCTCCATCGTCATTTTCTCTATTGCATTTGGTTTCAGACTAGAAGAATCTCATAGCCTTGTCACAAGCACAAGTATCTCTGTACCTAATCTCACCAATTCCTTTAGACAACATAAATATATATAATAAGACTAGAAGATACAACACTTAATTTGATAAATACCTACTAAATTTGGATTTTAGATCAGGTTCGTTAACATCTCCATTGCTGTCACCTAGATCAATATGGTAACATAAATCAATAGCAATATGCTAAGAAAACTACGATCAAATCCTACCCCACTAGTGCTCCAACAACATTGATCAATGTACCTTTTTTCGGGGACATGATCACCTCTATATGCCAATAAATCGTTGCATAACTTGATATTATAATGATCTTCTTTTATTTCTTTCCTTTTCTCTAGGAGATGCCTGAAGATCACTTTGACATTCATATATCCATAGGACAGGTACAGGTGCTTCTCCAACAAATTGCCAATCTGAAGTAAGCTGGATTTATTTTTTATTTTTATCTTTTATAAAAGCTAATATTAGATCTATAAGAACTTACCAAGATCAATCACTACTTACGCGATTTGAAAATTAAATGAATCAAGTACTCATACAATAAGAAGAGAAAATTACTTACATAAGCTTAAAAAATATGTTCGGAGCAAATTAAACCCCTATCACTTTGATAAATAGGGAGCAGCACAACTTTTTATATACGGATATAATGCCCATTATTAATATAAATTAATTCATTAATTTTTTGTATATTTAAAAAAAGTGTACACACCACCGTTTGGTAGAGTGGTTGAGTACGATATTTAGAGGAGTTGATATCTCTCAAATTGTGGGAGTAGTAACAGTTTTTAAAAATATGTAAAATTTTGTATTTGAATATAAATAATAGATTTGCAAGTAATAATATGCTTTCTTTTAAAGCATGTGGTAATATTGACGACATTCAAACACAAGGGAGAGTTCAAACACAAGAGAGAGTGCAACCACTTCACCACTTTAATACCTTGTATTATAGCAAAGGAGTTCAATGAAAAGCAGAGATAGGGAAATCAATTAATAAATGGCCTATACTGATTTCATATATTTTATAAAAATCATAGAAGACTGATACATGCAAGTAAGGTGGCTAGATGGTAGAGAGTGTTTATTCAGTTTAATAATATTTTAAATATGAATTATGATCACACTACATATGATATTAAAAAAAAAAAAAAAGATCTCATTTATAAATTCAATTAATCCAAACTGTTGAATAAAATCCTCCAAATTAACTATTATTATATCCCCCAACTTAATTACATCACATTAATGATGTACCAAACAAGTTTCAACAATAATTACAGCAACATTGATAACTAAAACAATCATTAAAATCGTCAACTAGCAAAACCATACACATTACACAAAGATAATATTGTAGTGTGTTTACTTGAGAGAATAGAGAATGAGAAATAAGTATGATTATTAGTATTTACTTGCTCTAAATTAATTCTAAGCTACTATGAATGGGAAGACAGCTACTCTGAAATTATAAACAAGTTTGCAGAAAATGCCTTTAAAATTGAGCTTGGACTCATTTATGACGTCCTCTACACTAAGGCAATTAGTTGTTTATTCTCAATTCGGAGTCCTCCTTCGTTTCATCACCTTATGTTATTATGTTTCAACTCTAGTTTCGTTTTAAACTGGAACCGAATTTGAAGGAATACTTTATACATTTTACATATCAATTGACAAATTAATTGATATGTAAAGTACTGTACCTTTATATTGGTAATATTATTGTTATTATTATTTCAAATCGGTGAAATTAAGGGAGCTTTTATATAAGTCCATGTCAAAATTTAACTTAATTTGTTTAATCTATTGTAAAACTATACATCATGGGCAAATCGTAAATGAATATCCAATTTTACTAATGTTGCTTTAGAGAAAAGTTTTAATTCATCTAAACCAATACGTTGGAACCACCTATATTATGTTATGTGGTATAAATTTCTGGTATAATTGATTATTTATTTACATGTTATGATTTGAAGCCATATACATATAGCACATTGAAACATTATCATTTCTTTTTATTAATTCTATAAATCAGTTGACAAAATCAACTAAGATTAACTTCAGAAAAAGGAGTTACCAATTTAGTTGTTTTACTTGTTTTATTAACAAGTCATCATGATTCTTCCTCACAACTTAAAGCAGCAAATTCTATGAACATTTTAATTAATTTATTTTTTATTCCTTTTTTATAAAATAAAAAATGAACCCATTGGCTATTTGATTAATGTGAGTTGATTAATTTAATAATTTGGGTGCACAGTGCACTGCCCTATTTTTTATTATTATTATTTTTTTACATCATACACGGTGTGGATGACTTAAACTTGATATATTATTGGTCTGAATAAAGTTTGTTTTACTTCCCTACCTACTGTCCTAGGAAACATAAATACTCGTGCAATCCTAAATATACTTTAGGGGGAACTTTATTTTGATCCTTATGGTTTTTGAAAACTTCTCATTTTAAAATGCGAATCCACTTATAACATTTATAATCTCTTATGTTTCAAAGCTCATCAAATTAGTCATTTTGAAGTGATTTTTGACGGTCAACGTCAACAAAAAATGAACAAAGATTGTTTTGCCCTTAACTTCACATACACTTTTAATTATTATTTTTTTAAATTTCTATTTGACATGTGTCACTAATTAGTGTTAAAAGATAAAACTAGCCTACATGTGTAACGATTGATTGTTTGTTGACTAACTATAGGGACTAATTTAATGAGTTTTTAAATGGTAAGGGACCATAAATATTATAAACAGATTCACATTTAAAAATAAGAAGTTTCTAAAAAAACATAGGGACTAAAATTAAGTTCTCCCTATACTTTATAAAGATTAAAACCCATTAAAGAAAGAAATTTACATTCATATTGTATATATTATATATTTTCTATATAAAACTTATTTTATGATATTCTATTGATTCGACTAGATAAATATAGCTTAAATTTGACTTGTTTGCTAGGTGGACCTGATTTGATTATCTCGTATTCCCAAACAATTAATTGGCAATAAAATCTTCAGGCTAAAGAGTCTTTAGTAAAGAGAGTGATTTGTATGACGATGTTGATTAATTAGGGTTATTCAGTTATACAAGGGAGAAGCTTGAAAAAGTAAGTGGGTCTGGCTTATTTTCATTACAATTTTTCTCTCATAAAGAAGACGAATCATGGGTCGCAACTAAATAAAGTAAATTAATTAAAACATTCCAATATTAGCTTATTAGAAAATACATATTGAATAAAGTAAACTAATTAAAACATTCAAATCTTAGCTTATTAAAAAATCCATAGATGGAAGTAATTAATTAAATTATAAAAAGCCAAATAATTGAAACATAACACAATCATATTAAGGCAAAAATTCAAATGAAAATTAATAAGCCAGACTCACTTAATTTTTCCATTTTCTCCCCCATACAAATGAATAGAGCAAGGATTCTCTGTCATCATTTTCTTTTTTGTTAAGTTTTCGATAATCTAGTGACACATCAACATAAAAAATAATGGATGGCTAAGATTGTTACATTTTTTTCTCTCTTACATCACTCAAACTTAAATTTCTCTCATAAAAAATATAGCACAAACAAAAATTTGAGAGAAAATCTTTGCTCAAATGAACAACCCCAATCAACCTCCACAAAAAATTAAGAGAGAATCTTTGCTCAAATGAACAACCCTAATCAACCTCCACATACAAATCACTCTTTTTTTCTCTCACAAAAAAGAAAAACATGGGTTGCTTGGAGCTGAAAATGGTAAGAGATGAAGGGTCAAGGCAAGTGACCTTCTCAAAGTGAAATATATATATATATATATATATATATCATGTTTAAGAAGGCAAATAAGGCCCTCAAAGCGGAACTGGAAAGATGCAAATACAAAAATCCAATCAATGATGAGCTCAACCAGGATGAGCTCTTCGTCATGAAGACAGCCTCTCGAAAGCTACATGAGAATGTCAAAGGCCGTGTTAGAGAGATTAAGGCTTCCTCTACTATTGAATCAAATAATTAGGATTCTCTTCATATCAACTTGTACATCATCTCTCTATAGGATTATCTTCATATGAACTTGTACACCATCTCTCTTTAGGATTCTCTTCATATCAACTTGTATACCATCTCTCTTTAGTATGAGCATATGTATGAATAAACATGGATGGATTGTACTTTGAATAAATATGAAATTATCTTTGAATGTGTCTTGATTTCTTTTTCTAAAATTTATTTTGAGTAGAATTTTATGAATCAAATTAATCTAAAACATGGCATGATATACTGCTTGTAAATTCTTGCTTTCGTATGTTAATTAGAAAAATCACAAAACAAACTTCTGCAAAATATCATCTACACAATTTTTATTTCAAGCCTAACATGTAAAAAGCATAATTGTTTTCTTTGTTTTTGATTAGTGATTGAATTCACAGTGAATGCAATGTAATTTAACACTCAGAAGATATAATTTGATCATCACAATTTAATAAATACACATAATGTCCCAAAACCGTTGACAGATTAATTAAATCTTGAAATCAAAGGTTTTGAAACAGAACAATCCACTTAATCAATATAAGTACTCTTTGTAAATAGAAGGTAATTGTTGTGGGCAACAACACTTGCGACAGAGGACACATTGACATAAATAAAGACAGCATCATAGGCAACAACCGACAACACACAAGCATGAACAGCAATAAGTATACAATGGACGAGGCTTGTGTGGTTAACCAGAGTTTATTCTTATTTCTTCATCACTAAAATTCAAAAGAAGCAAACTTCCTCCATCTTCATTTTCTCTATTGCATTTGGTTTCAGACTGGAAGAATCTCGTAGCCTCAGCATAAGTATCTCTGTACCTAATCTCACCAATTCCTTCAAACAGCATAAATGGATATAGTAAGACTAGAAGATACAACACGCAATTCGATAAGTACCTACCTAATTTGGATTTTAGATCAAGTTCGTTACCATCTCCAATGCTATCATCAAGATCAATATCGTCATGTAAATCAATAGCAATATGTCAAGAAAACTACGATCAAATTCTACCTCACTAGTGCTCCAACAGCATTGATCAACGTACATTTTTTCTGGGACACGATCACCTCTGCATGCGAGTAATTCCTTGCATAACTTGATATTAAAATGATCATCTTTAATTTCTTTACTCTTCTTTAGGAGATTCCTGAAGTTCACTTCTCTTAGGTTGACATTCATATATGCATAGGACAAGTACAGGTGCTTCTCCAACAAATTGCAAATCTAAAGTAAGTTGAATTCATTTTTTATTTTCTATCTTTTATAAAGCTGATATTTGATATGTATCAGGACTTACCAAGATCAATCACTATTTTCGTGATTTGAAAATTAAAAGAAACAAGCACTCCTACAATAAGAAGAGAAAACTACTTACATAAGCTTATAAAAAACATTTGGCGAGAATTAATCCCTATCACTTTGATAAACAGGAAGATGCACAACTATTTATGCAATGAGATAATGTCCATTATTAATATAAATTAATTCGTTAATTTTTTATATACTTAAAAGAAGTGTACACACCACTATTTAGTAGAGTGGTTGAGTACGATACTTAGAGGAGTTGATATCTCCCTGATTGTGAGAGTAGTCACAGTGTTTAAAAATATATAAAATTTTGCATTTGAATATAAATAATAGATTTACACGTTATAATATTCTAATTCTTTTAAAGAGTGGCATTAAAACGTAAGAGAGAGTTCAAACACAAGAGAGAGTGCAACCACTTTTAGACTCTAATACCTTGTATTATAGAAAATGAGTTTAGGGAAAAGTAGAGATACGGGGAATCAAATATTAGATGGCCTATATTGATCGATTTCGTATATTATACAAAAATCATAGAAGAATGATACATGCGACCAAGGCGGCTAGATGGTAAATAGTTTTTATTCAGTCTAGTAATATTTTAAATATGAATTATAACCACACTACAAATGATATATTAAAAAAAAAAAAAACCGATCTCATTTATAAATTCGATTAATCCAAAATGTTGAAGAAAATCCTCCAAATTAAATATTATTGTATCCCCCAACTTAATTACATCACGTTAATGATGTGCCAAACAAGTGCCAGTAAGAATTGCAATAGCATTGACAACTAAAACAATCATTACAAGCATCAACTAGCAAAGTCATACACATTACGCAAAGACAATATTGTAGTGTGTTTACTTGAGAGACTAGGGAATGAGGATGAGGAATGAGTACGATTATTAGTATTTACTTTCTCTCAATCAATTCTAAATGACTATGAATGGGAAGATAGCTACTCTGAAATTATAAACAAGTCAGTGGAAGATGTCTTTAAACTAGTAGCAATTGAGCTTGGACTCATGTATGACGTCCTCTACACTAAGGCAATCTTTTGTTTATTTTCAATTCGGAGTCCTTGTTCGTTTTATCACCATATGTTACTCTGTTTCAGCTTTAGTTTCCTTCTCAAACTGGAACCGAATTTGAAGAAGTCCTTTATACATTTTACATATCAATTGACAAACTAATTGATACGTAAAGTATTGTACCTCTACATTGGTATTATTATTATTATTATTATTATTTTCAAATCGGTGAAATTAAGGGAGCCTTTGTATATGTCCACATCAAAATTTAACTTGATTTGTTTAATCTATCGTAAAACTATACATCATGGGTAAATCATAAATGAATATCCAATTTTACTAATGTCCCTTTTAATATATATAATTATATATAAATATATATATTAAATTTTGATCTGGCAGGAAGGAAGTGATAGTGAACGAAAGAGCAATGATGCTTCCGGCGTACCCCATAAATGTCAAAAATGCTAAAGGGCTAAGCCTCAGCTTAGTGCCGCAAAAGAAGATGCTTTTCAGTCTTGGTCAATGGCATCAAGTGGTGGTTGTCTGTCATTGTTGAAGAGAGCACGCACTGATGGTACTACTCCTTGCTACTGAGTCTAGCTCAAGAGGGTCATCTTGCTGGTTTTTCTCCAGTTTGTTTTTGTTTGTGATGTGATCAATTGGAAGTGCTAGTAAATTAAATTCTGCTGTCCCTTATATCAGTTAGATTTAAAAGTAACTTATTAGGATTAAAGGAAGATTATTGAAGAGAAGGGGAAAGAAGTGGCACCGGTGGCACAACTTAATTTAGAGTGCTTGAAGGTAAAGGATAACAAATTGAAATAAAAATGGACCAATTATTTAAGGTGGATTTGGATAATTAGACATGCTGACAGATCCACAATTATATGCAGCAGGACATTCATTTGTCTAAGAGGACCTGTTTACGAAGTTTTTTTCACATCCATTTAGGCCTTTTGGGTGTTTGTATTAACTTGTTTTGTTTTGTTTTGTCTTTTTTTTGTTTTTATTTTTATTTTTTATTGTCACTCAAATGGTTTAGCATGGGAAACTTAGCTAATTGCTTGTGTTTAAAATTGATCAGTTTAAAGAAAAATTAAAAAGGAATTGATATATATATATATATATTTTTTTAATCAGATTTGGGTGGTACAAAGAGTCTTATATCTGCTGTTCTGTGGGTAGAATTTCCACTAGTGCTACTGTGCTAGTGAGGACTCCCTCTAATTGTAATTTAGTAGAATTATGGTTGTTGATTGTCCAATCTGATAGTTTCTGCATGATGTTATATCTCTCCTAGTTCCTAGCTAGGCGTAAGCTTAGAACTGAAATGAAGTGGCAGCTTTGTATATCCCTTGTAAAGTGCAACATGAATAGAGTAGATAGTTCTTGTCTAATGTAATCTCTATACTTATAGTCTTCCATTTTAGCGTGTGTTCCCTTGTTGACAGTTCCATATTCATCTTAGGTAGTCAACCTCGTGTAGAATGGTTCGTAAATGCGGGCTGATGCGCTGCATTTTTTGCTAGAATTATACCATGGCTTTTCCGTAATTTAGAATCACTAAAATTTTAACTTACCATGATATTAATGTCAAAGCTGTCCTTCCTATTCAGATGCAGGGACTTATTTCGATTCCAAAAGGACAACATTTTTTGGATTTGCACGTTGAGGATTCAATGGGACAAAATTGGCCACTTCGATACTACACCTGGCCCGCTGGAACCAGAACAAATCCGGTTTTCATAGTTGGTTGGCTTTAATTTGTTCGAGCTAAAGGTCTGATAAAGTCATCTTTTCTAGACACCAAGTTGGAGCTGCTGGTGGAGAATTGATGATGCACTATAGGATTAGGGTGATGAGACCAACTGAATTCAAATTTCGGGGTGAGCATTATTATAAGGATTTGGAGAACTTTCTAGCAGTTTAGCACATACTCATTAATATGTATAAATAACTTTCGTTTGTATTACGTATAAATATCGTCTTGTTGTGATCGGATATATATATATATATATATGTATTATGGTTTTCTTGTGTTGTGTTGTTTAATCCGTGCACGTGCATGGCATGGAGGTGTAATATGGTTTTGTTGATCCTCTTGTAGATCAGCAGTTGAATTATTTTATTCTGTTTGAAAATGAAGTGCAATTTTCTGAAATGACTCTTGCAATCCAAGTTAACATGTTTGATTGTGGTGGGTTGGCAATTGGTGTTTGCTTGTCACACAAGGTAGCTAATGGGTTTGTCATATTTTCTTTTATTCAAGAATGGGCTAGGGTTTGTAAAGTTGGGATAAAGGAAGTGGTTTGCCCTAGTTATGATTTGAGAAAAAAAAAAAAAAAAAGGATAAATTTAATATTCTAGTTCCTAATAAGAATGGAACGAAAATGATAACTAAGAGGTTCGTTTTTAATGAAGATATAATATCAAAATTGAAAGCCAAGGTTATGGCCAGTGGTCCAACTATGAAACACTATCCTTCGCTAGTGGAGTTGGTGACTGCAGTTATATGGAACGCATGAATATATGCTACTCAATCAAAATACGGGCACTTAAGGCCTTCTTTACTAACCCTATTGTAAGGATAACAGATCAATCAACTCATTCAGCTTATTGTGCTCAAGTCTTAGCTTCAGCTTCAGCACCTTCAACAACCGATTCTTTAGCAGCCGCAGCTTCACCTCCATACTCTTTAGTGTCAGCTCAACAGCTCCAACCAATGATTAGCTTGGCTTACTTAAGTACGAAAGAAGAGTGGCCTTCCTGAAAATACACTGATGAGCTGGTGTGTAATACAAGCATGTGGATTAGTTATTAATCTAAGGTTGTGATTAATTCAGTTATACCTCAATGGCTGAGATCTAATCTTGTAATTAGTAGATAAGCTTGTACAGAGTTTGTTGCTGAGATAATGATGAAGATTTCCACAAAAATTTCTCTACCTGTTTCCTCCATGAAAACAGAGCTTGAACTCTGAGTTTTGTTTCATCAAATCACTCATATCTTCTTCAATTTTCTCTGATTTTTACATGGTATCAGAGCCATAAGCCGACTAACGTCGCTATGTCTACAAATTCTCAATCATCCTCGATGCATCAAGTTGATCAAGAGCAATCTTTAATCTCGTCCATGGATTTTTAATCATTGGCAAAGATGTTGAACTTCAATCAGCCGATCAAGCTCAACAAAGTCAATTATGTCAATTGGAAGGCTCAGGTTATGGCAGTAATCAAAGCCTTGGAACTTGAAAATTTTGTTTCTGAAAAGAAATCAATTCCTAATCAGTTCATTAATGAACTTGATGAGAATGGAGTTGTCAAGACCACTCGAATCAGCTCTGAGTTTCGAGCCTGGTAGCGAGCAGATCAGTTACTACTGTACTGGCTGCTTTCAACAATTGGAGAGGAAGTTATCGCTCAGGTAAATAACTCAAAATCATCTCTTGCAGCATGGAAGATTCTTGAAAAACTATATGCTCAGCAGTCTGTTGTTCGAGTTCTTCAACTCAAACAATAACTTCAAACCACAAGGAAAGAGTCATTACCAATTAGTGATTACATGTTGAAGTTGAAAACTATATGTGATGCTTTGATTACATCTGGTAATTCTGTGTCTGAACATGAAATGATATTGAATGTACTTAATGGATTGGGGCATGAATATGATCCAGTAGTTGTGTTAGTGTCTTCTCAGATCAAAACGATGACTTTGCAAGATGTTCAATACTTGCTTATGATGCACGAGCAACGTATTGAACAACTTAATTCATTCTCACAAGTCAGTTTATCCTCTGCAAATGTTAATTTTGCCTCAAGTTTTGATGGCAATAAAGGACAGAGAGGAGGTTTTCAGGGAAATAGAAGCTATAATCGTGGATGAGGCAGAGGACGAAATGGTGGAGGAAGGTGGAACAACCAGAAGGTCTATTGTCAATTGTGTCAAAGATCTGGACATGCTGCATTGCAGTGTTTCAAGAGATTTGATCAGACTTGGTTTGGAAGTCAGAGAACCAATACCTAGTAGAATCAGTAAGATGTTAATGCTAACAAGGCACAAGTCAATCTGGCACAAAACTCAGCAGTTTATGCTACACCTGAGGTGGTAAATGATCCCTCTTGGTATGTGGACAGTAGTGCCACTAATCATGTTATAGTAGATCTTGCAAACTTGGCCATCAATTCTGAGTATAAAGGAAAAGAGAAGCTTGCTGTTGGTAATGGTAACAAGCTCTCAATTCTTCATACTGGAAATACTACTATCAGTACCTATTCTAAACCTGCAAGAACCTTATTTCTTAATCAAGTTTTGTATGTTCCCAGAATTACAAAGAATCTACTAAGCATTTCTAGACTAACTAGAGATAATAATATTACAGTTGAATTTAATGGAGATTGTTGTGTGTTTAAGGACAAGAGAATAGGGAAAATTTTGCTCAAGGGGGATCTCAAGGATGGATCTACAATCTTAACTTGCAAACCACTCCTCGGTTCAACAACACAGTAGCAGTAGCATCAAAGAATGGACCAGCATTCATTGGAACTTCTTCACGTTCTTCAAGTAACCATCCAGTGCTCTCTCAATCTGCAGCTATGATTTCTTCTAGAAATGAAGTAAATAGCTCTAGTAGTCTTAATTGTTTGGAAGATAACTCATCAAACATTGTTTGTACAAATGGAAATAAGTTTGATACTCAGCTAGCTGCCAAGGTTAACTCCAATTTGTGGCATGCTAAGCTTGGTCATCCTGTGTTGCCTATTCTTCAAAAGGTTCTAAGTTCTTTAAAGTTCAATGTCAATGTTCAAGGTGTGTCCTTTTGTGACTTTTGTAAGATGGGAAAATTGCACAAGATGCCCTTTATAAAGCATGAGATTTCTGTTACACAACCTCTTGAAATCATTTATACTGATCTCTGGGGTCCTGCACCCTTTGCAGCAAATAATGGATGCAAATATTATGTTGTTTTCATTGATGCTTGGAGTAGGTTCACACGGTTCTACCCCATCAAACTAAAGTCAGATACTTTGCAAACTTTTATACATTTTAAAAAGGCAGTGGAACTACAATTTGATAGGAAAATTAAGGCTTTACATTCAAACATGGGAGGAGAATTTATAGCCTTAATTCCTTATCTGAAAGATCATGGTATACAAACCAGATTTTCATGTCCATATGCTCATCAACAAAACGGTGTGGCTGAGAGGAAGCATCGCCATATTGTGGAAACTGGTCTTACACTCTTGGCTCATGCAAAGATACCTCTACATTTCTAAGCAGAAGCTTTTGCCACTGCTGTATTCATCATAAATAATTTGCCCTCACCAGTGATCAATATGAGCTCTCCTTATGAAAAGCTTTTTCATAAAAGACCAAACTATGCCTTCATGAAAACATTTGGCTGCAGCTGTTTCCCATATTTAAGGTATTACTCCAAACATAAGCTGGATTATCATACTACTAAATGTGTTTTTATTGGTTACAGTTCATTGCATAGAGGATACAAATGCTTGCACCCTTCAGGTAGAGTGTACATTTCAAGACATGCAGAGTTTAATGAGTTGGAGTTTCCTTACTCACAGCTCTTTTTAACTCACACACTTAGTTCACAAGTTAATGCTTCATTCAGTCTGCCTTTGTCTATGCTGCAAGCAGCTTCTTTGCAACATAACAAGATTTCCAGTTCTAAAATTGTAGTGCCTTTGACTTCTTCATCTGATGAGAAACAGGTTTATACTTCTGGTGATGAGTTACATTCTGACAGGTTAGATTTTTCAGTCACACCTGCTTCTAGATTGATTATTGATCTTACTAGTCAAGAAAACATGAGACCCTCTAATCTGGATTTAATTCAAAGAGTCCCTAGATCAGTTCCACAATCTACTCATCACATGATGACTGGGTCCAAAACTTACTCCTTGCAACATAAGGAGTTAGTTTCCCATGTTGAATCCAATTCTTCTGAACCAACATCTATTAAAATGGCTCTAAATGATCCTAAGTGGTTTCAAGCCATGAAAGAGGAATATACTGCATTGATAAGGAACAATACATGGACCCTTGTTCCTTTCTCTCCACAAATGAATATTTTAGGGAACAAGTGGGTATTTAGGACCAAATATAATCCAGATGGTAGTGTTTTGAAGCACAAAGCTGGATTAGTGGCCAAGGGGTTTCATCAAACTCCTAGTCTTGATTTCTTTGACACATACAATCCTGTCATAAAAGCATCAACCATTAGAGTAATTTTTACTCTTGCTATCTCCAACGGCTGGGACATTCAGTAGGTTGACATAAATAATGCATTCTTGAATGAGGACCTTCAAGAGCAAGTCTTTATGCAACAACCAGAAGGATTTATTGATTCAAGTAGACCTGATATGGTTCGTCAACTCAATAAAGCTTTGTATGGACTCAAGCAAGCTCCTAGAGCTTGGTTCACTAAGCTTAGAGCAGCTCTGTTACAATGGGGATTTACAAATTCCAAATTTGATGTCTCTTTATTCTATAAGCATCAAGATACTTATGTGGTACTACTCTTGGTGTATGTAGATGTCATATTAGTTACAGGTGATGATGCTGCTCTTATACAAAAGGTTATAGCTGATCTTAATAACACTTTTGCTCTGAAAACTTTAGGAGCAGTGAATTATTTTCTTGGATTTGAAGCTTTCAAGAATGAACAAGGTCTGTATCTCACTCAAACCAAGTATATTCTTGATTTACTGGCCAAAACAGACATGTTATCATGAAAGTCTTGCAATTCACCTGTAAGTACCTGTTCTAAATTGTCATTACATGATGGAGAACCCTTCTCAAATCAGACTTTTTGTAGAAGTGTGATAGGAGCATTGCAATATCTTACACATACCAGACTTGACATCAGTTTTATTGTTAATAAGCTTAGTCAATTCTTAGTTTCACCTACTATGTTACATTGGCAAGCTTGTAAAAGGGTTCTTCGATATCTTAAGGGTACAATCGGTTATGGTATTCTTTTCAACCCAACTTCACATTTTCAGCTTCAAGCCTTCTGTGATGCTGATTGGGCCAGTTCTGTGGATGATAGAAAATCTACTAGTGGATGTTGTGTCTTTCTTGGTGGTAACTTGATTACTTGGAGCTCCAAGAAGCAAACTGTTGTTGCTAAATCGAGTACAGAAGCTGAGTATAGGTCTCTGTCTCAAGCTTCAACTGAGCTCATTTGGTTGCAGTCATTGCTTCATGAACTTGGTATTAAGCTCCCTCACTGTCCCATTTTGTGGTGTGACAATACTAGTGCCAATGCATTGGCTCAAAATCCTGTCTTTCATGCTAGAACAAAGCACATTGAAGTTGATGTCCATTTTATCCGTGACAGGATTGCTGCTGGTCAGTTAGAGGTCAGGTATATTTCCACTACTGATCAAATTGCCAATGTGTTTACTAAGGCACTCTCTATTGCTCGTTTTCTCACCTTATGTGCCAAACTAAATCTAGTTGAATCACCTCAGTTCAGTTTGCGAGGGGATGTAAGGATAACAGATCAATCAGCTCATTCAGCTCATTGTGCTCAAGTCTCAGCTTCAGCTTCAGCAGATCAATTAGCTCATTCAACTCATTTTGCTCAAGTCTCAGCTTCAGCTTCAACACCTTCAACAACTGATTCTTTAGCAGTCGCAGCTTCACCTCCATACTCTTTAGTGTCAGCTCAACAGCTCAATCAGCAGCTCCAACCAATGATTAGCTTGACTTACTTAAGTACGAAAGAAGAGTCGCCTTCCTGAAAATACACTGATAAGCTGATGTGTAATACAAGCATGTGGATTAGTTATTAATCTAAGGTTGTGATTAATTCAGTTATACCTCAATGGCTGAGATCTAATCTTGTAATTAGTATATAAGCTTGCACAGAGTTTGTTGCTGAGATAATGATGAAGATTTCCACAAAAATTTCTCTACTTGTTTCCTCCATGAAAACAGAGCTTGAACTCTGAGTTTTGTTTCATCAAATCACTCATATCTTCTTCAATTTTCTCTGATTTTTACACCTATCATACAATTTTTGAGGATAAACATCCCTAAAAATATGAAAATTGCTTTTGGAAACATATTCAAATTGGTTCTAACTAGATTTAAACCAATGGAGACCAAATTTGAGTTTTCTAACTTGGTAAGTCTACTTAAGAATGCAATAAATAGGACAACCATAGAGTGTTCAGAAACCAATAATTCTAATGATTTATTTTCGTTTGCAATTACCTCTATGAGGGAAACACACGAGTTGCTGGCGAAAATTGATGCAGATATATGTGTTTTTACAAGTGTATATGGGTTTCCTTACTATGAAGTTGACTTTTGGTTGGGGAAAACCTATATGTGTGAGCAGTATATAGAAGCCATCTAATATAGTTCTCATGATGGACACAAAATGTGGTACAAGAGTTGAAGCTTGGCTTAGCTTCTTGGATGAGAAAGAGATTGCTACTATTTCAACATGATCACAATATCATGTTCAGTGAGCTTTGATTCAGATATATTGATTATATAGTCATGAATAATTTTTCAAAATTTTTTAGTACTTTACATCAGAAAAGTCAGAAAAAATAAGGGTACGTTTGGATACGTTTTTAAAATTGTGTTTTTGAAAAGTATATTCAAAAACAAAAAACATGTTTTGAAAATAATGTTTTCAAAAATAATAATGCCTTTGGTAGCATTTTTTAAAATGCATTTCGAAAATGAAATGAAAAAAAAAAATTATTTGGTACCATTTTTAAAAATAAATAAAAACTGAAAATGTATTTGGCTGAAAACCGTTTTTAAAAATGACAATGTGATTGCTAAAGATGAGTAATTTTATTTTTTTGAGTTTTACTATACAAAAGAAAATTATTTTTAAAAATGATAGAAAATGAAAAAAAAATGATTTTTTACTTTTATTTTAAGTTTTACTGTACATTTTTGAAAACATGTTTTTTATTTTTGAAAACATGTTTTTGAAATCGATTAACAAACACATTTTATAGCACTTTTTGTTTTTAAAAATAAAAAACAGTTTTCAAAAACAATGTCAAACACCACCTAATTTTCTATACCCTTAAACTATTTGTGTCTCAAATTTTTATTTACTTAAGTATGCATTTTGTCTTCAAGAAAATTCTCACTCTCTACATGCATATCTTGTATTCTTATATTGCATGAGTTATTTCAATAAATAAGTGAATCGTAAATTATTGATTGTCATATATCAATATCAAATCTATTAAGATTTAAGAAAGCAAATATTAAATAATATTTCCAATATATTCATAATTTTTTTGTTCACATGCATGGTTTTAAAATCCATAATCTTTCTTTGAATTATTGAAAATTTACATTTAAATTTATCAAGAATATTGTAGGCAATGCTTTTGATACTTTTTAAAACTACATTGTACTTTGTTTTTGGAAGAATTAATATAACTCTCATTGTCCTCTCTAAGGTCAAATTTAAAAAAAAAAAAAAATATTGGCCTAATTTAGAAAGTAAACAAGAACTAAATAGACAAGTCATCTTTAACATTTTTATAAAATATTAAAATACTTTCATAAGGGAAGCATAATGAACTCTAGAGGTGCAATAATGTTACATTACCTAAAACTTTATCAAATTAATGTATCAAATATTGATTTGTAATATTCATTGATCATGAATTTAAATAGTAGTAATGTAATAATTACAAATCAGCATGTCATATATGGTAAATCACATGATAACCAAAAGGACATAAAGTTTTTTAAAATAATAGAGTAAATTCTATTTAAATTTGGTACCTTCTTTTGCTAGTTATAATTTTCCTAGCTTTTAAACAACAATGCGTTAAACAAGAATGCTTTAAACCACAGCAATACCTAAATAATGTGGTATATGAGTTGTTAATAATTTATAAATCATAAGTTGATATGATAATTAATATAATATTGACAACTTATATACTATGTCAATTGAACATGAATTTGGATAAAAAAATTTGGAAAGTGTGATTTCTCAAATTTTTTGTATAAATTCATACCCAAATGATGTGATATGCCAATTGGTAAAATCTTATAAATCATGAGATGATATGATAATTAATATGATATTGACAACTCATATATCATGTCATTTGCACATAAATTGGATAAAAAAATTTGGAAAGTCTATCATTCTTCTATCAAAATAATGTAGTAAATTAATTTGTAATAATATTATTGGTAGCAAGATTATATGGTAATAGATGGTAGTAATTATAAAACAGAATGGCATAACTAATGCTATAGCCACTTTAGGGAGTGCAGGGCAATTTTATTATATTATATTATTTATTTATTTATTTTAAAGTAGGAGTCGAGGAGGGCACAATTTTTTATCAAAAAGATAATATATACGTAAAATTTTATTTAAATTTAGTCCTGTCTTTTTTTATTTATTTACATTTTTCCCTGTAAGTCTCAAAACTTTTCAATCGATTTGTTGGAATCATTATTGGAAAATACTTCAGCTGCATTTTTCTTGAGAATATTGTGACATGCCTATACAAGAGTAAGAAAATGAAAAATAAATTCTGTCATTCTTTTTACTTACTAATTGGTTCGGATGGTTTGAAATCCATTAAGATTTTCTATGAATTATTGAAAATTTTGGTGAAAATTTACGCTCAAACTTGTCAAAAATATCATATAAAATGCTTTTGATACATTTTAATAATAATAATATTTGTGACCTTAATCCGCAAAGGGTGGCACGTTTATATTGGTTAAACAGTTGATTTGATTTACTAATGAGTGAGGCTTATTTACCATCAATACATCTATATGTTAGGCATTTATTATACTTAATATAGATAATGCCTACGCTTCAAAAAATCCCACAAGTCTCATTAAATTGAGATATAGTCATCTTCTTAAACTAATTGCATGATGGATGATGAACATGATGCCATCCATCGTGTAATATATATATATATATATATGTGTGTGAAGTTCAATCACATTTTTATATTGACATGAAACATGATCAATATTTGTTTAGAGTAAAATATTTTAAAATCGTATGTACACCCTAAATTTAAAAATATTTTAAAATTTCAATATTATCCTTAAATCAAATTGTTAATATTATAATAAAAATAACTTGTGCATATATACATACATATGTTGCAAAATATGCAAAACATTTGAGTCAAAATCCATTACATTAACTGGTCGATAGATAAAAAATGGTTCACAAAATTCACTCAAAAATTGAAAGTAACATTCCAACTTCAAATAGAAAACTATTATGATAAGACTATCTCTTTTATATATATATATAATATGATAAGACAAAGCCCTCTGCCTTAAGAGCTTGGCTTCTCCTTCTTCTACTTGAAGAGGGTCAGAAGGGAAGCACCAGAGACCTTCACAACCTTGAACCTAGCACCGGGAATATCACTGACGGCATGGCCTTTACGTCCAAATCTAACAATAAACAGATCGTCATTCTCTTCAATGTAGTTCAAGCAACCATCATTTGGGAACAAATGCATCAATCTTCTTCCCATTCTTGTTCAGCTGCATGCACCCTAGCACACTTACGGATAGCAGAGATGTGCTGCTTTGCACACTTACGAAACCGCAGCCGCTTTGAAAAACCCTATAATATATGCAGTTTTTAAGTTTATATATAGAAAATGCATATTTGGTATACAGCGGGGTGTGCTTGAAAAAAATAGATTAATAAGTGTGGACCTAAATAACAATATTGTTAGAACTATGTATTTTTGAAGTTATAGGATTGTAAATCCCTTATTTTAGGATTCTATTATGATATATACATTATATATAGGGGGTTTTACTCTCATTGACATAGATTCAACTGCAATCTTAGATAATCTCTGAAAGAAGTGAGCAGAGCGTAGAAGATTCCTTATTTGCCAACATTTTTGAACTTTGTGTTTTGCATGTTCGAGTGCTATTTTATTCCCTAATGTAATTTATATTAAATAACTGTATGTAATATCATTTAGTCTTATTACAAATAATAAATTAATAAATAATGTAGACAGCGGTTTTGTAAATTAAAATGGAACTGGACGCTCTTTAATAATCATCTATAATTGAATCTACACTAAGTCTGCTAATATTAAAGAATGGATGTTGTGATGTGCAAGACAAGGTCAATATTAAGTATGCAAAAGTAGTTATAGCAAAGAAATCTAAACTTGCTAATGAAAGCTTGTAAAAGTTAAAAGAAAAAGGCACATATATATAGACGAAATAAGTAATAATTTGGGATAAAATAAGAAACTAACTCCTAATACATATAAAAAAATACAAAAATTAAAAAAAAAAAAAAAGAAAGAAAGAAAGAAATAAACTAACTCCTAACAGGGATAGGTTTGTCTTCTAATTCTAATGGGAATGAATAAATTGTCACTAACATATATAATTATAAAAATTTAAATAAAAAATTTTAAAAAACATATTTCAAAGAAATTTGAACTAATTCAATAAGCTAAAAAAATATGAAAGGTGCACTATTTGAATTAGCTAAAAATAAGGAACATGTTTTATTTAAACAAGTTAAAATAGTGCATATTTATGAAATAATTAAGAAGGGAAACCTACAATTAATTAAAGAAAGGAAACGTAAGAAACAAGAACTAGCATGGATGATAAAATTTTTAAGACAATTATAATGGTCCATTCATTTTATTAGAAATGTGATTAGTATGAATGAAATGAATGAGATGACTTAGACTGACAGAAGATACCATGACAAAAATTGTCAATCTTTATAAAAATTTGAGTTCTTTAACTCGGTCTAATAAAACGTTTTCTTGATGATTTGACTTAAAAGGAAGGGATAGAGGGTGTTTACATTAGTTTAGAGTGTTTTTTTTTTTTTATATTATAATTTTGCTCAACACAATAAACTCAACGCATATTAGTATAATTAACCGAAAATATGATTATATAAATACAAAAATAAAATATGGTTTTTAAGATGTCATTTGTTTAATTTAAATGTATTAAGAATGGCAAATTAAACTACTTTTAAAACCAAATTAAACTGTGATTTGTCATTGATCGTAAAAAATATAATAACAACACAACTTAGAACTACATATGTATACCTTAATGCCAATTTTGTAAGGAATGGAAATGAATGTGTAATAATGATAAACACAAATTTAACAAAACGAAAACATTGCATTGCTCTTATCAATTACTTGGATTGAATTTAAGTAAAAATCATAACATGAAAACATAGAAACAAATAACCAACACTTCAAATCAATTTCTAATCATAACTAAACAATCCACAAAACCATCCCAAAGTCACACCGTCTCTTCTCGCATTTCCTGACATTTGGGCGTTGGAGGTGAGATTGATTGCGAGGTGTCTGTTGGTCGTTGGTGGTCAAGCGAGAGGTTGCAAGCAGTAGGTTGTGGATGACACATGTCAACTTCAAGTGGCAAGTGACACTGATAAGTGAAGAGAGGCATGAGCGGTAACGGCAATGACAATGGTAAGCGAAGAGAGGCGTGAGCAACAACGTGTTGAAGAGAGGTGTGACTGTCGAAAGAATTTGAGAGCGGTGAGAGTGATTATGGATTTTAGGTTTAGGGTCTGAACCTGCTAAGAAAGCCCAACATGTACCCCTTTTAAAAAACGGGTTCATGGTTGACATAGTTAAAAACCCAAATTTCGATTAAGCCAACCTTGGAACTAATTACATGCCCTAGGCTCGTATCAGGTTGATGGGTTATAACTCTATTTGCCAGCCCTACTTGAGTGAGTTGAATATTGAGCTCACAAATACTAGCATTATAGTGAGCTTTAATGAGTTGTAGGGTGCAAAAGGTTTGATGGGGTTTCGCCTGATGAAATGATCCACCACAAATTCAACACAAAGGTGGCTGAAAGAAAAACCTTTCTTTGCAAAAAATAATTCTATGCCAGTAACATCAGCACCACAGAAAGTGCAAACCTCACTGGTTTTCTTGAAGAGGTTAGATCGACATTTAGAGAAAGTCACATGAAAATGACTCTCTTTAGGAATTATCACCATCTCTATCTTTTGCCTACCGTTACTTTGCTTCATCATGACTCATAAACTTCCACATAACAAAAGATAATTAACCTATAAGGAAAGTGAAAAGAAACCATGGGGTTTTATAGGAAGCTTTCGGTTTATGAATGAACAACTTTGTTGTCTAGGATAATTATGTTTGACCTGGATAGTCATGCTTTCTTTAATTTATATTTAACATTTTAATTGTGCTGGGTGAATATATTTATTATACTAGACATTTTTGGTATAAACATTTAAAACCATTTAACATTTATAAAACTCTCATCAGTTACACTTTTCTCTAAGTCACTGTACCATCAGTAGACTTAGTCAGAGTTAATGGTTTGACCACTCATCTATAGTGAAATGAAATAAATAGTACTACTGTCACAAAAAAATTATTATAAAATTTAAAATAATTTAAAAAATAATTTTAAAAAATTAAAATAAACGTGAAGTGAAACCTTTACACATGATATATGAAGCCCAGACTCCTCACATGCGTAAAGAAGATCAAAATGATATTAAACATATGAAATAATAGTTTCAGAAGGTCCATGCATCCAACCAAACTGATGCATCACTTAAAAAAAAAAAAGAGACTAACATGCATAAAATGCCTTATATCACAATTTGGGGTGGGCATTTGTAACGTGACCTCACTAAGGTGGCAATCGGATATGGATTTCTTGACCGAATTTGATTTGAATTCGAATTTGGTCCCAAAAAAAATTTGATAGATAGTAGTCTACATGCTATTACTTTTGTTAGAAAAGTTTAGGCACTATGTAAATTTTTTAAGTATGTATTTGAAAAAAGTTCAAATTAAATCCCGATTTGGTCCCAATCCAATCAAATCTGATTCTAATTCCAAAAGTATTTGAATCCAAATCCAATCTAGAGTAAATTCAAACAAATTTGAAACAAAAAATCTAGATTTTCTAAATGGTTTTAACTTAAAGTCTCGATATTCACGTTCTTCAAAAAATGTGTACCCTATAACTACGCTAGGTTAGTAGCAGGGCCAAAAGAATTTATTAAAGAGGGACCAAAATGTAAAAAGTTGGTAAAGTCTAATGTTAAAAATATTTAAAATTTTTCGTCAGAGAAAGCAGCCATAGACCATGTTTACCCACACTCAACAAGAGTAATCCCTATAAAAACAGTCAAAATACAGTTCAGATTTCTTCACACATTTATGATTTAACGGGAAAATATTGGACTTAAAATCCTATTATAGATGTGAAATAAGAAAAGCACTATAACTTTACTAAGATTGGATGTTAAAGGTGGATTTCTCTTCTACCTAAAACAATTTTTTTTTTTTTTTAGCTAATTACAATTACCAGGATTATTATAATGAACATTGTGGTGCAACCCGGAACAGAGATCCCCAATCAAAGGGAAAACTACCCTTACCCCTCTGAAGAGACTTAACTACAATTACCCCACTCACAAAGAAGGGGCAATAGGTAAATATTCATATTGCTTCGTATGGTACTCAAATCTGTACACACTCGTGGGGCACAAATTTGTTATGCCCCAACCAAACACAACAATTTTGTATTAGATTAGTTTATTTTTGGGCCTTTGGCCCATATAGAACACTTTAAATTCCAATAAAATTTTGTAAATTATTGAGCTGCATATATAATATGTTTTAAGCTTGTGGAAACTAAATTGATTGGAATGTTAAGAGCGGCGATATTGAAATCCCAAAATACTGTATGTGTAACCTTTTTTACATGTTCACCCTATTAATTTTTTTTTATTTTAAAAGTATATATTAAAAGTTTGTAATCACATTCTACAAATTACTATTATATTATTTTCTTCTTTCTAATTTCTTCTACCATCATTATCAAACTCTCCATCAAAATTTTAATTTTTTTCTATTTTAGAAAATAAGTCTCTTTTCAAAACTTTTTTATTAACAGTACAAAATGCTTTATATTCTTCATCACAAACAATACAATCGTTTTATCTTCTTTATTAACATACAAATTAAACCTAAAACTTTTTCACCATATATTTCAGATTCTCAGTAACCTTCTCCTTGAAAAATTCCAAAATGCATTCACATTTTGAAAAAAAAAAGAAAACACTTGAACAAAACGCAAGATTTAACTAATTACAATTCAAAATATCACCAGCAATAGCCATAGTGGTTCGTACAAGCTCAACACTGATGTTGCTGTTCGTCCGGGTCGGAATGTTTTCGGTGTTGGGTCTGCCATTAGGGATCACCAAGGGAGTGTGGTGGCAGCTGAATCCAAATTATGATATGGTAATGTCTCCCCTGCGTCTGGAGAACTGTTAGCTTTAAGGGCAGGTCTGTGCCTCGCCAAAGGTCTCAACTTGCAGATCCTTCTTGCTGAAGTTGACGCCATTAATGCAGTAGCTGCTGTCGATTCTTGTGAGGAGCATTTGGGCGATGATTGTTCTGTTATTAGTGATATTCAGGCTTTGTGCAGGGAGGTAAGTGTTGCCAATTGCTTGGCCGTTTTCAGAATTGGGAACCGCTTGACTCATAAACTAGCCTCCTTTGCCTTGTCCTCTCTTGAGGATCGAGTGTGGTTTAACACCACTGAAAGCTGTATTTTTCTGCTTGTGCATAATGAAAGCTTTTCCGGTTTAAAAAAAAAAAAAAAAAAAGACATTATTTCTTATATGATGAAAGAATGAATTTTTCAAAAGAAAAAAAAAACCAAATACAAAATTTTTTAAAAATTAAAATATATTTATATAAACCATTAATAACGTTATTAGATGCACATAAAGGTGAGTGCAAAGATAATACGCCACATTTATTCTTAGCATCATTTTTGAACTCGATGGCATTATAAATATTAGAAGCAATTAGTAGTGAATTTGGATTATTAATTATAGTTATTTGATTGGTTAAAAATGATTGCATTAATCAGTCATAAGGCATGTTACATTTGGAAACAGATCAAATTGATGAAACCCTACATCTTTCTGTGTTGTACAAGCCTCTGATCCATCTATCATTTCTATTCTGAGAATGCTAATGACGACAAAATGTGGCGAGTATAGCCACATTTCCATTGTGAAACAAAAATTCATTAAATAATTCCTCGACTCCAAAATGATTCTAGAGGCTTATACAAAACTCATTTCAAGAGAGTTTCTAAGATCAAGAACTAAAGACATGGCTTCTTAATTTTGCTCTGATTTTATATTCCCTAACCACATAAATTATACCAACTCATAATTAATACCATCAAAACTGCCATGGGAAACAGCGTTATTTGATTATTCTTCAATCGGAGAGTCAAGGAGCGGGAGCAGTGATAGGCTGCCATATTCTGATATTCAGTAACATGCTGCGCTTTCCCCATCGGGTGATTTAGCTGTATCGAACTTTCCAACTGCTTCAACTGCTGCAGATGCTGCCTTGTCCAGACCCAACCTTTGTAACTCATTTAAGAAACCATCAAAATCCTTGTTGTTAATTTTATATGGACTATGGCTAGGGCCAGGGAATGAACCATATGTTACTTCTTCCTTGTACTCCAAAAGAGCTTTGTTAATGACATCTCCAACCCTCGCATACTGCTTCAAGAACTTTGGAGTGACCTGCAGAAGGTAATGCAATTTTAAGAAAAGTTGTTAGCAGAGATGGTAAAGGAACCATAGTGGCAATTCTTGGATTTACCTTGGCATGATGTGGATGCTGCATCATTCCCAATAGATCATGGTAAACAAGAACCTGCATTAATGATAAAACTTTCTAAACAAATGAAAATGGTCCATTCATTTTATCTGAAATGTGATTAGCATGAACGAAAAGAACAAGACGAGTTAGAATGAATATAAAAGCAACCATGACAAGAATCGTCAATGTCAGTCTTTGATAAAAATCCAGTTCCCTAAGTCAATCCAATGTAACATTATCTTGACATATGGAGAGATTTATCTTCAATCAAAACCATGTTAGCATTAGATGTAAACTGAAACTCTAACATGGAACTATATACACTCGTTTACACGTAACTTACAACACATTCCTTTACATGTGTGAAGTACACATATTCCTATATATGTGTGCATGGACAATTTATATATGAGTTGATTGCTGCATATACCTAGATGCAGGAATTATAATTTGTGATGCAAAGCTACATTCTTTAAAAGAGATTTTTTGAATAATTTCCTCTATTTATTTATGGGACTTGGAATGTGTAAACTGCTAACCTGACCATGTTGGAGTCTCAATGAGCAAAACAGAACTTTGTTTAGATTTATGTCACAAACCCACTGCTTAAATAGGCTATGCATGAGAGGGGACGTGGGGTGGGTATGTTACATTTTAACACTATCATTTTCCTTCTACTATGATTTTAATGTTTTGGGATCAACTGTCAAATAACATACCATAAGTATTATTTATCATTTAAAGCAGACATCAGAAACACCAGAAGTGATCTCAAAAACAATTATATTCCTTCATCCATCTCACTGTTGTCGACTAAATCAACCCCTCCTATCACGCAATAGAAGAAATCACAATGGAAGTGTTCGAAAGAACTGAATGTAAGAGCAAAGTACAAACATGAAGTTGCTAGTCTAAGAATTGACTGAAGCAGAGTATAAATGTTCCAGCCACCAAGTCTCTCATTAATTTTCAAAAGGAGGCATTTGTTTCTCAGTGATAATATTAAAGAATGCACCCCATAAAAGTATGCAGAAACTAAGCCTCAAGGAAACTACTATGACATGCTGCCTTAAATTTGCAATGAAATAAAATTGGCTGACCATGACTAGTGTTTAGCACTTGAGCAGACCTACACATTCTTGTTTAGTATAATGCAATACTAGAATTCAATCTATTTAGCCACTACAACAATGAAATATTCAGTATATGTTCATACACAGATACACTCACAACTAAGCTAAAAATACAGCTATATCGCTTGCAACAGTTATCCAACTTTTTTAGATTGATTGCTAAAGAAAACAGTACTCTCTCATTGGTATAAATCAGGAGAATTGAAAACTAATTTTACCCCCATTGCAGTCATTCCTGATTGAATAATTGTTTTCTTACTAATCTGATGATATACAGGTAATGTCATTGTAGCACAACAATTCTAAATCTACATGCTACCGCAACTAGTCTGGTAATCCTATCACCTATTGAAACTAAAACACAAAGAAAGAAGCCAATTTCAGTTTCAATATAGGACATAAATTCTTCAAAAAAAAAAAAAATTAGAGTCTAAGTGAACCTGGCCACTGCAGAAAGGTCCAGCTCCAATGCCAATGGTGGGAATTTGAAGAACAGCTGTAGCTGCAGCAGCGACAGGTGCAGGTACACATTCCAAAACAACTGAGAAACACCCAGCTTCTTGCAAAGTCAATGCAGTCTCTACAACCTACACAAACCAAAACAAAACCAACTCAGACATACCAAAAACGACACAACCCACCACAGTCAAAGAACGGAAACATAAAAACAGAGACCTTGATAGCACTGGCTATGTTTTTCCCTTGTGGCCTAAATCCCCCAAGAACACTAATTGCTTGAGGTGTAAGTCCCACATGCCCCATAACCGCAATTCCAGATTCCACAATTGCTTTCGCAGCCGCAATTCGTACAGTCGAAGCTCCCTCCAGTTTAATAGCATCCATTCCTCCTTCCTTCAAAATCCTAACTGCTGTATCAACTGCCTGCTCATAATCAAAAACTGCAACCATCACCAACCATCACACACTCAAACTCAAACCCAACAACAACAACATCACACCTATCCATACAATTCACATATATCTAAAAAAAAAATTCGTATATAGACTTGATGTTCTCATTCATTGCAACATAAAAAACCCACAATGCAACCATACCCATGTTAACACAACCCTTTTTATTCTAGAATCCAAAATTTTATCGAATTCTCTGCCACTACTATCCTACAAACATTAAAGAAAAAAGAAAAACAAAGTCCATCCTAACACAACACTTCATATTCTAGAATCCAAACTATCACCATATTCTCACTCATTACCATTCTCCTAACAAAAACAAACCAAAAAAAAAAAAAACAAACCATCTTAAAATAACATTTAACAAGAAAACAAGCCAAACCCACATGACCACTTACACAATTGATTCAAAAGTCCAAATTTCAAAACAAATTCTCTAAAATTACCATTCTTGGAAAAAACAAAGAAAACCCATTTGAACACCACAAAGAGCTGTGCATGCACCTGACTGGTACTAGACTCATAGCTCCCAAAGGGGAGGTCCCCAACAAGCAGCGGAGTCTTGGCGCCACGAGCAACAGCTCTACAATGCACGAGCATCTCCTCAAGAGAGATGGGCAAAGTGGTGTCGTGACCATGAACCACCATGGAAGCAGAGTCACCCACCAGACACACGTCGATTCCGGCAGTGTCGAGGTGCACTGCAGAAGAGTAGTCATAGGCGGTGACGACAGTGATGGGGTCCCGCCGCTTGTGCTTCTGCCTGAGGTGGGTCAGTGTCACCCGCTGGTTCGGGTTCTGCGGCTTTGGGCCGCCATAGACGGAGTTCTCAGAGACGTTGCTCATACACCGTAGGTCGGAGAGGAAGCAAGCAGCCATTTTTTGTGCTCTGGAGAATGACATTTTTTTGGAGACAAAGTAGAGAGCTGTTGTATTGTTTAATGGCATGTGTGTTGGCTGCGCCACCCGCACCAAATTCAAATACAATTTTGATTCATCTACCGGTCATGTCATGGTGTAAAAGTGAGAGTAATAAATAATACAAGTCATGTAGTTCCAAAAAAGTAATAATAATAATACAAGTCATGTTTTGTTTTTGTTTTTTGTTTTTGTTTTTGTTTTTTAAGGCACTGAAACAAACTCAAAAGATGATCGGGACCAAGCTTCATCTATATCAAGATGGAAAATAACCTATATATATGGGAAAAAATCTCACTTTCATTAAATGAGATGGGGCATGGCATGTCAAACCTTGGCTTTAAAGCCAAGGCCCATCTGTGTGCTACCACCGCACTATAGCGTCATGGACAATACAAGTCATGTTTAGTTTGTCTAGAAAATTATATTTAAATTTTGTTCAACTAACATGGGGTTGATAATTGTATATTTATTAGTACGTTTGATTTATATGATTTTGATATTATATATTATGTTAAATGTGTATTTGTATAAAATTTTTTAGCAAAATTTTTTATCAACAGTATGGAAGCTATATTTATGAAAATTGGCAAATTACCCATAACCTACCTGCAAATTTGATATTCACAAGCACGTATAACTTTTTGATTTTTTTACAACGTCCTCCCCTGACTAACGAATTGATTGGATTTGACCGTAAAACGATCCCTTAGACCGTTTAAAAGGTGTTAAAATATGAAATTACCATTGAGAACTATCAGATTCTCATGGATTGATTTCGCAGCCAAATGAAATTACCAATATACCCTTGAAATCATCTTCAACCAAAATCATCTTTAATCCCAAAAAACCTCTACTAGAAATCATCTTCAATCTCTCCTCCCTCTCATCTTCAACCAAAATCATCATCAATCCAGCAAAATCATCAACATCAATCACCAACCCAAATTTATCATCATCAATCAATCAACAAAAATCAGTGTTCAATCACAAAAAATTCCCTAAAACAACCAATAATCAATCTCAAAACAATCCAAAACAACCCAACTGATTCAAACCTAGAACCTTTGAACCCAATCCAGAACCTTCGAACTAGTTCGAAGAGGATTCAAACCCAATCAAGACCCAGTTTTGGGTTCAAAAGGTTCGAATCTTATTCGAACCCAATTCTGGGTTCGAATCCTTTGAACCTAGAACTGGGTTTGAAGGATTCGAACTCAACCCAGCCAGAACTAGGTTCAAATCCTTCAAACCTAGAATGAACCCAGTCTGGGTTCAAAGGATTCGAACTTAGTTCTAGTTGGGTTCGAATCCTTTGAACCCAAACTGGGTTCGAAGGCCTCGAACCATATCTGGGTAAAACTAGGGTCAAATCCTTCGAACCCAGTCTAGGTTCGAAGGATTCGAACCCAGTTCTAGTAGGTTCAAATCCTTCAAACCTAGAACAAACCCAGTCTGGGTTGGAAGGATTCGAACTTAGTTCTGGTTAAGTTTGAATCCTTTGAATCCAGACTGGGTTCGAAGGCCTCGAACCCAAATCTAGGTTTCATTAGAAGAAGAAGAAGATCCAGACTAGGTTCGAAGGTCTCGAACTTAGATCTGGGTTTGATTAGAAGAAGAATAATAATAAGAACTTCGAACCCAGTTTTGGTTGGGTTCGAATCTTTTGAACCCAGACTGGGTTCGAAGGCCTTGAACCCAGATTTGGGTTTGATTAGAAAAAGAAGAAGAGCCAGACTGGGTTCAAAGGCCTTGAACCCAAATCTGGGTTTGATTAGAAGAAGAATAAGAAGAAGAAGACCCGGACTGGGTTCGAAGGCCTCGAACCCAGATCTGGGTTTGATTAGAAGAAAAATAAGAAGAAGAAGAAGAATAAGAATAAGAAGAAGAAGAAGAATAAGAAAAAAAAAAAAAGAAGAAGAAAAAGAAAAAGAAAAAGAAGAAGAGAGAAGAGAAAGACAGTGACCGGTTAAAAGAAGAAATGATGAAAAAAAGAGAAAAGAGAAAAGAGAGAGACAGTGACCGGTTAAAAGATGAAGATGAAGAGAAAGAGAAAAGAGAGAAGAGAGAGACAGTGACCGATTAGAAGAAGATGAAGATGAAGATGAAGAGAGAGAGGAAAGAGAGAAGAGAGAATAGAGAGACAGTGATCGGTTAGAAGAAGAAGAAGATGAAAAAGAAGAGAGAGATGAAAGAGACGATGTACAGCAACCACAGTGATAAAGAAGATGAAGAATAGAGAGAGAAAGGAGAGATAGATGTGGATATTGGTTTTTGTGTTTTTATTTTAAATCATTTTTTAAATTTATTTTTTTCTCAAATTAATCTCTAACATCCATTTTTAGATGGATGGTGGAGATCTAATTAAAAAATATTTTAATTAAATTTTTCATTTTTTTAATTTTTATTTTTTTTAAATTAATCTCTATTGTCCATTTTCAAATGGACAGTAAAGATCTGATTAAATTTATTTTTAATTTATTTAAAGTTTTAAATTATTTTAAAAGAAAATTAAAAAAATAAATTCGTTGAGGGGTAATTTCGTCTTTTAATATTTGTTACACAGTTAACCATATTTAGTGACGGTCAAACCAGTCAATCCGTTAGTCAGAGGAGGATATTGCAAAAAAATTAAAAAGTTATATACGCCTATAAATATTAAATTTATAGGTAGCTCGTGGGTAATTTGCCCTATGAAAATTGTCGGTAGAAATATAGAGAATATTCATGAATAATTTTTATATTGATGATGCCAAATATGATAAACATCAAGGACATTTGGAGTTTCATTTTGATATTTGTTTCTCTGAATTATCCTAATAATTGGAAATTGAAAATATTGAGTGTCAAAATTTATAAAAATATTGGTTGGAATGATAGAATATCTAGAATATCCTCAAAATATTTATAATATTTGTGGATGTACAACCCAAATGCGTTATTGAAACGTTTTACAACATGTTTTTTCATCAAGGGATATGTTAACTACTAAGAAAGGCAAATGACAAGTAGTAAGTTTGCCCAATGCATGTGCAACAATAATAAGCCCCTTTATAGGTCCACAAATGGAGAGTTTGTTTTTTTTTTTTTTTTCTTTCTATTTCTTGGCTCTAGACCAGATAAGAAAGGCGATTATCCCGAAATAAGATAAGATAATTATCCCTATATTAAAAAGACAATCATTCCTAGATAGCATGATCATCCCCAAATAAGAAAAGCAACCATCCTTAAATAAGATAAGATGATCATCCCTAGATAAGAAAGACAATCATCCCTAAACAAGATAAGGCAATAATCCCAAAATAAGGAAAGACAATTATTCCTTCATAAGAAAGATACTTGTCCCTAGATAAGACGATCATCCTTAGCTGAAAATAATAAATAAAAAAAAAAAAAAAGCGATCATCCCTAAATAAGATAAGGGTGATCATCTCTTGACAAGGCAATCATCCCCAACTTACAAAGGTGATCATCCCTAGATACAATAAGGAGATCATCCAAATATAAGATAAGGTGATTATCCTTAAATAAGGAAGGACAATCATCCCCATATAAGAAAAGTGATCATCTCAGATAAGATAAGACGATTATTCCAAAATAAGAAAAACGATTATCCCCAAATGAGGAAAAAGATCATCATTAGATAAGATAAGGTGTTCACCCCCTGATAACAAAAGGTGATCATCCTAGATAATGAAAGATGATCATCATATAAGGAAAGACGATCATCCCTAGATAAAAGAGAAAAAAAAAAAAATCATCCTTAGATAAGATAGATTTTCAATCCTAGATATAAAGGCCATCCTGACATAATGAAAGGTGATCATCTTCATATAAGAAAGATGATCATCCCCTAATAAGTAAGTGAGATAAAATATTCACAAAATAATACTTGATTGAAGGCTTCGGACCAAGTTTTGCACAAACATTGGCACTAAAAGGAGCCCTTAAAAACAAGGCCTCTATGGACTAAGTGAAAGTTAGAGATGCATTTGACACATTTTTTTCAATCCCCATTTTTTTCGTTTCCAAAGTTTGGAAAACACGTAGAAGCTGTTTTTAACTCCTTTATTTTCATCATTCTTTAGTTTATAATAACATCTAATAATGAAAAAAAAAAAAAAAAAAAAAGTAGACAAGTGCACAGCTGGCTTTACCTCTGTCATCAAAGAAGGTTTATTTTTTTTTTTTCCGAGAAAAGTCATCAAAGAAGTTTTGCTACTAATGTCTTTGATGAAGAAAATGACAATGATAACAAAATATAATTTAATGTCTATGGTGGACAAACATTATAGGTCTCTGCTCAGCGCGCAACTTGTTTCCTTCATTGGCAAAGATGACGAGGGCATCATCTACTCCTATGAAACTTATGGAGGTACGTCATTGATTTGCGGTTTATTTGCATTATTATATTTTATTAAAGCAAATTGCAGGTTACATACTTGAGATTTATATTTTTACAAAGGTAGCAAATTTATAGCACTTTACCTCCATACAGATAGTCTAATCAAGTCAGGTTTGACCGTTTATTTCAATGATAATGAAATACCCCTAAACAATTTAAGAAATTAATTTAAAATAAAAATAGAAAATGAAAATTTTCTCTATCATCTATCAAGAGTGAATGAAGATAAATTTTGTAAAAATATTTTTTAAAAAATAAACACAAAAAACTAAATCAAGAACATCAACACAACTTCATCAACATCATCAAGAACCAGTTATGGGCACATGTTTATCAACATCATCAAGAACCATTTAACAACACATCTTTGTCAACATCATCAAGGATCAGAACATCAACACAACCTAATTCTCCAAACCTAGAACATTAACACATTTTTATCAACATCATCAAAAGAGTAAATTACATTTTAGTTACCTAAAAAAATCAAATATGGGGGTAGAGCAACCATTTCATTTTTGTTACAATTAACCCCCCTGTTGTTAAAAGTATAAATACATCAAAGAGACCTAAATGTCTTTGTGTATCTGTGTTGACTCAGTTAACCTCATTAAAAAATAAAAAAAAATAATAAAATTAATTAAAATTTAAATAATTAAATAAAAAAAATTTCATTAGATCTCCACTGTCCATCTTTAAAGATTAATTCAAAAAATAAATAAATAAATAAATTTCAAATAAAACTTTGCACAACCTAAATCATCTTTATCAACCAAATCTTTGCGTAACCTAGATCATCCCATCAATAATAATAACCATGGAAAAATCAATGAAAAATTTGAAAAAAAAAAAAAAAGAAAGAAATTTCGGGCGACCAGAAATTGAAACTCCAATCCCCTAAAAACCTAGATTTATGGGTTTCCAGGTAACATCATCAATCATCAAACCCAGCATTCATCACCCACATGCACCGTCCATCTTTATCATCATCACCGATTCATAACCATTGAAACCAACATCAAGCCATCATTACCATCATTGATTCATCAAGAAATTTGGTGGCATTAAAACCCACTCAAACTCAAACCCAAAGATGTTGAAGATGTTGAATATGACCAAACAAACTCAAAGATGAAGAAGATGAACAAAAGGGTTTCAAAGATGAACAAAATCAAAATCAATCACTGAGTTCCAAAGATGAACAAACCAGATCAAACACAAACCTTTCTATACCTAGGTTTCAAAACCCCAAGAGCTTGAAAAAATATTATTTTTGGATCGAGATTTGCCGCTAGGCGGGAATGGTGTGAACAGGGGAGGCTCGCCTCCTTGTTCCTGATGACGATTGTCGAGGGAAGATGAGCCTTCTCATGACGAATGCAACAGCGAACAAAGAGGCAAGCCTCTCTTTTTTTAGGCCGACACCTTGAAGGAGGTTATAAGGAAAGAAATTGAAAATCAAATCTCTCCAAGTCAACAATAAAGAATTAGTAATAGCTAGCACAATTTATTCTCCAAGTCAACTATAGAGAATCTGTAACAACTAGCATAAATTACTTCTAAATTAATTACACCATAATTAGTTGCTTCATTCTTGCTTTCTATGAATTGTATCATTATATATATATATATGGGTGTAACAAGTTAATTGACAAGATAGAAAATACAGTTTTTCCTTGTGTATCTTCTTTATGGTATTATAGCACAAGCTCTAGCGAGCAAATTTTTTTACACATTACTATCTTCATTTTTTTTCCAGTCACAATGGCTGACAATACCACCAACAATGCAAACCCTATTATTATACATGCTGGATCCCTATCTCACACCAATAATATGAATCTCATATCACTAAACCCAGTAGCTCAACTTCCTTTGAAATTGAACTCATTAAACTATCCTGCTTGGCGTGCCCAATTTTATTCTTTACTCTATGATTATGATCTTTTGAGTTATCTTGATGGCACCAAACCTTGTTCACCATTCACTATCAATGACAATGATACTTTTATTACCAACCAAGCCTACATACTATGGAAAAGACAAGATAGTCTATTGCTTCATGCTATTTTGGCCTCACTTTCTGACTCAGTGGTGCCTCTTATTTCCACCGCCACTACAGCTTAAGATGTCTGGACTAAACTGGCCAACATCTATGCCAACAAGTCTAGAACATAAGTGATGCATCTCAATGACAAAATTTCCTCTATCACAAAGGGCTCTAAACCAGTTGCTGAGTATCTCCAGATTGTCAAAAGAATAGCTAATGAACTTACCATAATTGGTGCGCCTATAAATGAAGATGATCTAACAATTCGAGTGCTCAAAGGCCTTGGTCTTAAATTTAGAGACATTTTTGCTGTCATTCGATCTTGAGACTCACTCATTTCCTTTGAAGAACTGCATGATAAATTAATAGAGCATGAAGGATTTATCAAACGTTAAGAAAATCATCAAGAGAGCACTGAAATCACAGCTAACTACTCACAAAAATATGACAACAATAAACAACGCAGTGGAAATAACTATGCTAAAAATGGACGTTCCTCCACTTCACACACCGATCGTTATCATCATGGCTCCAACAACAATTCCAATTTCAACAATCAGTAGCACCCTAAAATCACATGCCAATATTGTGACAAACCGGGTTATAATGCAAAACAATGCTACAAGATATGATCACTTTTGTCTACACCTCCATAAGCTCACTGTACTTCCCAAAAATCTAGTTCTCAAAATTGGTTAATGGACACAGGAGCATCTCATCATATTACATCTGATTTTAATAACTTGGCTATACATTCTGAGTATACAGGTGGGGATGACATATTGCTTGGAGCTGGTAAGGCCATCACTATTAGTCACACTGGTTCAACTTCTTTATCCACTTCTACTCACAACTTCACTCTGAAAAATGTTTTATGTGTACCCTTCATTCAAAAAAATCTTTTGTCATCCTTACCATTTTGTATACACAATCATACTTCAATTGAATTCTTTCCTAACTCATTTGTTATTAAGGATCTAAGAACAGGAATATCCCTAGTTCGAGGTAAGAGCGGCGGCAATATCTATGAATGGCCAACCACAAGACCAATTATGCCAACTATCATTCCCTTACCACAGGCAATGACTAGAATAAAGGTACCACAGCAAGAATGGCACAGGAGACTTGGCCACCCATCTATTAAAATCTTATCTCATATTATTTCTTCCAATCAGTTACCCTTGTCATCAAACTCCATGTCTCCTACTAGTTATAATTATTGCAATTGTAATAAGAGTCATAAGTTGCCTTTTGGTGTATCATCTTTGACTACTACTAAACCTCTTGAATTAATTTACTCAGATATATGGGACCTGCCCCAGTCTCATCCATTGATAGTTGTCTTTATTATATCATTTTTACTGATAATTTCATAAAATATATATGGTTGTACCCACTAAAACAAAAATCGCAAGTAAAACCCACATTCTCCAAATTTGAAGCAATTGTTGAGAAATTTTTTCAAACACCAATTATCACCGTTTACACCAACGGAGGTGGGTAATTTTTAGGTATGAGTACCTTCTTAGCTGAGTATGGGCTTCAACATTTTAAAACTCCATCATATACTCCTGAGCATAATGGTACAGCTGAAAGGCGACATCGTCATGTTAAAGAAACTGGTCTCACTCTACTACAGCAAGCAAATATGCCTCTCAAGTACTGGTCTTATGCCTTCTTGACAGCTACCTACTTAATTAATCGCCTATCCACACCTCTTCTCAACATGAGCTCACCATTTGAAAAACTCATCTCCAAATCACCAAACTATCACAAATTAAAGGTATTTGGTTGCCTATGTTATCCTTGGCTCAAGCTATACACTTATCACAAATTAGCATCAAAATCTCTTCCTTGTGTCTTTGTTAGGTACTCTTCGGATCAAAGTGCATATTGTTGTTTAGATACACTTAGCGGAAAGCTTTAAACTTCTTTACATGTCAAATTTGTGGAAAATCTTTTTCCATTTCAATACCATGACCTAAATTCCACCCGGGTTACAATCTCAAAAACTGATTTAATGGCTAACAAGGATCATGTTATTGCATCCTCCCCACCTCACTTTCATGTATCACACAATATTTCTAGTGAGCTTCCATCACAAGACATAGCATCTCCTGTCACATCTCCATAGCCTATAGATGTTGCACCTGCTACAACCTCAACTACGGATCAACTTGTCACAGTTTCTAATAAGGTAAACTCGACTCCATCTAACTCCTCACATACTACTACTACTCGTACGCACCCCATAATTAAAAGAGCTCAAAATAATATTTTTAAAAGAAAACAAATCAATGTTGTTTCCATTCACTCGATACCTGAGCCTATTAAACCATGAGCTGTCTCCTAAGCTATGAAAAATTTCCACTGGTGTACAACTATGAATGTAGAATTTAATGCTTTTTTACGCAATAACACTTGGGAACTAGTACCACCTGATTCGTCACAAAATATTATGGGTTGTAAATGAGTTTTTCGTATAAAACGAAAACCTTATGACAACATGAATCGTTACAAAGCCCGATTAGTAGCTAAAGGCTTTCATCAACGACCATGCATCAACTTTAAGGCCACATTTAGCCCCGTAATCAAATCTGCTTCCATTCGACTTGTTTTGTCTATCGTAGTGTCTTGTAAATGGCAAATCCGTCAACTTGATATAAATAATGCATTTCTACTAGGCAGTTTAAATGATAATGTTTATATGTAGCAACCACTGAGCTTTGTGAGTTAGCGACATCCCAATCATGTTTGCAAGCTTCGAAAGGCTATATATGGTTTACGACAAGCGCCTCGGGCATGGTACCAAGAACTTAGCAAATTTTTGTTACATTATGGCTTCACCAATTCAAAGGTCGATATGTCACTTTTCATGTATAATTAGCATAACAAAATTATTTATGCTCTTGTATATGTGGATGACATTTTGGTGATAGGAAACTCCCTAATATTTCTTTAGCAGTTTATAAGCTCTCTTGTAGACCGTTTCTCTCTCAAGGACTTGGGATCTCTCAACTACTTTCTTGGTATTAAAGTTATTCCAACTGATAAGGGTCTATTTCTTTCGCATCACAAATATATTCGAGATCTTCTAGAAAAATTTAACATGACAAGTGAAAAGGAAAGTTTTACACCAGTCTCTTCTTCTAGGCCACTAATGCTTCATGATGGCACACCGGCCACCAATGTCATGCAATACAAGCAAGTTATTAGAGCTCTCCAATACTTACCTCTCATAAGGCCAGACATTTCCCACACAGTGAACAAATTATCACAATTCATGCACAACCAACAAACAATCATTGGATTACTGTAAAAAGAGTGTTGCGATATTTAAAAGACACAATTTATCATGGCTTGCATCTCAAAAACAATAGCCCTACAAAATTACTTGCATTTTCATATGTCAATTGGGCTGGTAATAAAGATGATAGGACTTCGACCTCAGCTTATATTGTATATTGAGGGGCTAATCCCATCTCTTGGAGCTCACGCAAGCAACGTACAGTGGCAGAAGCTAAATATCGAGCAATAGCGGCTACTACAGTTGAACTGAATTGGTTACAGTTATTATGTAAGTAACTTGGCATAAAACTTGAAATCACACCCACATTTACTATGATAATATGGGTGCAACATATCTCAGTGTCAATCCAGTGTTCCATTCATGAATGAAACATATCACCATAAACTTTCATTTTGTTAGAGACCAAGTTTCTCGGGGTCAACTACGAGTAGCTCATGTTTCTTCTTCCGATCAACTAGCGGATGCTCTAACGAAGACATTATCTGGACCAAAACATAACCAACTTAGAGTCAAGATTGGTGTCCTTAATGGGAGCACCATCTTGAGGGGGCGTATAAGGAAATAAATTGAAAATCAAATCTCTCCAAGTCAACAACAAAGAATCCGTAATAGCTAGCACAATTTACTCTCCAAGTCAACTGTAGAGAATCTGGAACAGTTGGTACAATTGACTCCTAAATTAATGACACCATAATTAGTTGCTTTATTCTTGCTTTCTATGAATTGCATCACTTTATATATATATATATATATATATATATGTGTGTGTGTGTGTGTGTGTGTGTGTGTGTGGATGTAACATGTTAATTGACAAGATAGAAAATGTAGTTTTTCCTTGTTTATCATCTTTAGAGGTGAAGAAGCTGAAGGAGCAAGCTGCCACCAGGGCCGAGATATTTGCATCATTGAAGAAGAAAAAGAGGTCAATGGCAATGGTGGATGTGGAAAAACATGAGGTAGGCGATGGGGAAGAAGAAAAATAGAGGTCGACGATTGTATTTGTCAATTTATAGTTTGGCAGCAATGGAGAAAAAGAAGCAGGCTTTAGAGAAGATTTTTTTTTTTTTTTCCTTTTTTCATTTTATATTAAAATTATTATTTTTCTGAAAATAATTTTTTTTTGAAACCTTTTAAAAATAAGAATCTCCATTGTCTATATTAAAATGGACAGTGGAGATATGATAAATAAATTTGTATTTAATTATTTTAATTTTATTTAATTTTTAATATTTTTAAAATTGATCTTCATCATTCATCTAATTGATTAAAAGATATTTTTATATAATTTATTTTAAAAGTTCTAAAATTTACTTTAAAAGAAAAATAAAAATAAGATAAAAGATAATTTTACCTCTTAGTCCATTAACTTTAACAGAGATAAGTGAACGGTATGGAGGTTCATCGTGATAAAACTTAAAACTTGACTTTAGTTATAATTATTTTCAAATCGGACAGTTAAATTATAATTTACTTTTTAAAATTAATTATGCACAAAAAGCAAGAAAAGTTATTCATTTATAAAAAAAAGAAAAAGAAAAAACAGATTATTGTAATTTTTTCAATCCAAGAAACAATGTCGGATTAATCAAAACCTAAAACCCATGATTATTTAAAAAAATAAAATAAAATAAAATAATAAAAAGACCCGGAAACCATGATAATGGTGTATCGAGCAAATCCAATAATAATAGGATATGGAAGCAAAAAGCATCTGCTGCATCACATGGTAACCCATGTTCCACACCGACTTACCTACGACCACCAGCCAACTTGCAAGCAAAAATGTAATTTAAAATTAATTGTGCACAAACCCAAGAAAAGTTATCATTTATGAAAAAAAAAAAATTGATTATTTTAATTTTTTAAATCCACGAAAAGCAAAATCCAGAACCCATGACAATAGTGCATCGAGCAAATCCAATGATGGTAGGATGTGGGAGCAAAAAGCATCTCTTGCATCACATGGTAAACCATGTTCCAGATTGAGTTACTTACCACCATTTGCAAGCATGCAAGCAAAAATGTAATTTAAAATTAATTATGCACAGAAATTAAGAAAAGTTACGAGGACAAAGAAATTGATTATTTTAAATTGTTCAATCCAAGAAACAGTATTGGATTAATGAAAAATCATGATAACAGTGTATTTATTTAGCAAATCCAGTGGTTCTAGGATACGGAAGTAAAATCCACCACATGCTACTTTTCAAATGACATTTATTAATTAGTCTGGTGTGTTGTCACTAACCACCTTGTCTTTAGTAGTCAAGTTTTCCCTCTTCCAAGGGTCTTCCTTTCATTTTCGAGAGTCCTAATTTTGAACCATTCTTCAGGATTTGATTCAAAGAATCCGATCATATTATATATATCGATATTGTGGATGTATAATATGTCAAATTTTTTTTTTCCTATATACAGCACTCAAAACGATGTTGTTTTGAGTGGTGTGTATATATACATAATAATAATAAAGTTTTTTGAACGTACGGGTAAACGAGTTCGGTATGGATTTTTTTCAATACCCATACCTGAACCCAACCTCGCTATGGGTATAAAAATAATGCTCATATCTGCTCATCACAAATAAGTATCCACAGATACACAGTTTCATGGGTAGAATTGCCATCCTTACCCAAGGAAGGAAAGTTAAATATGCACTTGAGGCATTCAAGTGAGTATCCCTCAATAAGGAATAGTTAAAAAAATATTTGAAAGGCAATTAAAATACAACTCCATTTTATATTCAACCCGATGAAATCCCCAAATTCGACTCAAAACTCATGGATTTGGGGATTCGAGGGGGTAAAGGATGTTTTTTATATTGACCGCCCAAAATATGAACAATATTGAAAAATATCGAAGTTGTAAGTCAAATTTAAGTGCCACATCATGAATTAAAAAAAAAAAAAAAAAGTAAGTTGGGATATATTGTTATTGAATACATTCAACCTTTAATGTTAGAATAGAGAGCACTAAGGAGAAACTCATATTTTGAAATCAGCAATCAAAATTGTTAATCTTCCATTGGTAAATTGATTTTTAATAGTACTTGATGCGTGTTTTCATATTACACTTTACTATACAAAAACTCGTACAAGTATACATAGCCTTTGTGCAATAGAGTCACAAATTAAGGTCGATCCCATAGAGACGGTTCAAACTAGAACTAATTATTAAACTTGATTTACATAACTTTATTTAGAAATTCATTAATAAAATTTTGAATTAAAAAAAAAAAACAATAAACTTGCAAAAATCCAATGAACAGAAAAACTCAACTAAATAGTGGCAAACACTTGAATAAAAGATCTAGAAAAATTCAATTTCATTTAGTACTTCACTGTTTTTGTGTCATTATCCATCAACAATAAATAATTTCATATTATACTTGATTAGGTAAACAATTAAATTCATGAGCCTTTTTCGAGATCATCATAGGTATGCCCACATTAAACACTCAGCTATATTTCTATGCTGAATTGTTAATGCAAATTCATTACACACAAATGCCCATACAAGATCACACTTACAAACTAGATATATTTTTATTCTAATTCTCAAATGCCATTTTATCAAGTTCTAATTATCAATATTTTTCTCAAGCATATCAATAACACAAAATCATTTAGTTGACTAGGCCAAAAATCGATCAAAAGCGTTAAGAAATGATAAAATAGAATACTAATAGATTACATCATTTGAAATAAACATAATAAATCATCCACAAGAATAGATCCATATTAAATTACATTGAATCCCCTAGAAACAAATTTAGTTATCTATAGATCTATACAAAATCAGGCTAAAATAACAAGTATAATTGAACAACATAATAAATGAGTCAAGAACAGAAATAAAGATCACGAATTCACCATTGCTCTTTCTTTGAAATCACCGCAAATCACTTCTATGTTGCTTCTGAATGGTTCCAATGAAGTGTTGCATGAACCTCCAATGGATTTTGACTTGAATCTTTGGAAAACTCTACAAAAATGAAAGAAAAATGCTTTGAAGATGTTTTGTGGTTTGCTCCCCCCTTCTACAACCGAGAAAATGAGGATTATATAGGTGGTTCAACGTAGGGTAAGAGAGTTTCCTCCGTACACTTCTAACGCTAATTTGTATTAGTAAAAATCTTTAGAAAACTACGGTGAATGGAGTTTAGCAAACTTTGTTCAACGACATTGTTTGATTAATATTTAGTGACCTGAGACCGTGAGTTTCGTTTAGCAAATGCTCTTCATGGAAAGCTCCAGCTCCTTTTTAAAACTTGATTTCTTCCATCATTTTTTTCCATCTTTTACTAAACAACCCTACAAACACAAATACTAGAAAAACACTTTAAAATAACAGAATATACTCAAGTATTCCTCACAAAAGTTAGGACTAAAGATATAAAATCATATCTAAAATCGACATTATCAAATACCCCCAAACTTAACCTTTGCTCGCCCTTGAGCAAACTCTAAAACAAGACTCGATTACAACCTAAACTCCTACAAACTACTTTTACAATTTATCGAGCCATTTCCTTAGGCCTTTATGATGGCATTTAGCATATATCATAAGTCTTTAAACCCTTAGGTGTCCCTAGTGAAGGAGTTATAATCTGCTGAGGGTTTACCAGCTATGAGACCCACGAACGTAACAATTGAAGTTATTCCAACTAATAAAGGTCTATTTCTTTCGCAACACAAATACATTCGAGATCTTCTGAAAAAATTTAACATGACAGGTGCAAAGGAAAGTTCTACACCAATCTTTTCTTCTAGCCTACTAATGCTTCATGATGGCACACCAACCACAAATTTCACGCAATACAGGCAAGTTATTGGAGCTCTCCAATATTTATCTCTCACAAGGCCAAACATTTCCCATACGGTGAACAAATTATCACAATTCATGCACAAACCAACAAACAATCATTGAATTGCTATAAAAAGAGTGTTGCAATATTTAAAAGACACAATATATCATGACTTGCATCTAAAAAACAATAGCCCTACAACGTTACATGCATTTTTCGATGCCGATTAGGCTGGCAATAAAGATGATAGGACTTCGACCTCGACTTATATTGTATATTTAGGAGCTAATCCCATCTCTTGGAGTTCACGCAAGCAATGTATAATGGCAAGATCTTCCATAGAAACTAAATATCGAGCAGTAGCAGCCACTGCAACTGAACTAAATTGGTTGCAATTATTATGTGAGGAACTTGGCATAAAACTTGAAACCAAACCTACCATTTACTGTGATAATATGGATGCAACATATCTCAGTGCCAATCTAGTGTTCCATTCACGAATGAAACATATCACCATAGATTTTCATTTTGTTAGAGACCAAGTTTCTTGAGGTCAACTTTGAGTAGCTCATGTTTCTTCTTCCGATCAACTAGCGGATGCTCTTACGAAGCCATTATCTAGACCAAAACATAACCAAGTTAGAAACAAGATTGGTGTCCTTAATGAGAGCACCATCTTGAGGGGGCATATAAGGAAAGAAATTGAAAATCAAATCTCTCCAAGTCAACAACAAAGAATCGATAAGAGCTACCACAATTTACTCTCCAAGTCAATTGCAAAGAATCTACAACAGCTGGCACAATTTACTCCTAAATTAATTACACCATAATTAGTTGCTTCATTATTGCTTTCTATGAATTGTATCACTATATATGTGTATGTGTGTATGTGTGTGGGTGTAACATGTTAATTGACAAGATAGAAAATATAGTTTTTCCTTTTGGTAAGCAATGGGGAAGAAGAAAAATAGAGGTCGGCAATTCTATTTGTCAGTGTATAATTCGACGACAATGGGGAAAAAGAAGCAGACTTTAGGGAAGATTTTTTTTCCTTTTTTTATTTATATTAAAATTATTATTTTTCTGAAAAGATTTTTTTAAAAATAAGAATCTCCACTATCTATATTAAACTGGACAGTGGAGATATGATAAATAAATTTGTATTTAATTATTTTAATTTTATTTAATTTTTAATATATTTTTAAAATTGATCTCCATTATTCATCTAATTGATTAAAAGATATTTTTATATAATTTATTTAAAAATTTTTAAAATTTACTTTAAAGAAAAATAAAAATAAGATAAAAAGATAATTTTACATGTCAGTCCATTAACTTCAACGAAGATAAGTGAACGGCATGGAGGTTCATCGTAATAAAACTTAAAACTTGACTTTAATTATAATTATTTTCAAATCGAGTAGTTAAATTATAATTTATTTTTTAAAATTAATTATGCACAAAAAGCAAGAACAGTTATTCATTTATAAAAAGAACAAAAAGAAAAAAAGATTATTGTAACTTTTTCAATCCAAGAAACAATGTCGGATTAATCAAAACCTAAAACCCATGATTATTTAAAAAAATAAAATAAAATAAAATAATAAAAAGACCTGGAAACCATGATAATGGTGTATCGAGCAAATCCAATAATAATAGGATATGGAAGCAAAAAGCATCTGCTGCATCACATGGTAACCCATGTTCCACACCGACTTACCTACGACCACCAGCCAACTTGCAAGCAAAAATGTAATTTAAAATTAATTGTGCACAAAACCCAAGAACAGTTATCATTTATGAAAAAAAAAAATTAATTATTTTAATTTTTTAAATCCACGAAAAGCAAAATCCAGAACCCATGACAATAGTGCATCGAGCAAATCCAATGATGGTAGGATGTGGGAGCAAAAAGCATCTCTTGCATCACATGGTAAACCATGTTCCAGATTGAGTTACTTACCACCATTTGCCAGCATGCAAGCAAAAAATGTAATTTAAAATTAATTATGCACAGAAATTAAGAAAAGTTACTAGGACAAAGAAATTGATTATTTTAAATTGTTCAATCCAAGAAACAGTATTGGATTAATGAAAAACCATGATAACAGTGTATTTATTTAGCAAATCCAGTGGTTCTAGGATACGGAAGTAAAATCCACCACATGCTACTTTTCAAATGACATTTATTAATTAGTCTGGTGTGTTGTCACTAACCACCTTGTCTTTAGTAGTCAAGTTTTCCCTCTTCCAAGGGTCTTCCTTCCATTTTCGAGAGTCCTAATTTTGAACCATTCTTCAGGATTTGATTCAAAGAAAAGTATTTCCACCATCCTTTTTTGATATTATGGTCCACTTACCCATTCATCTAGCTCATGAGGCACTATTTGCTGGGCCCACTCAATATCGCTGGATGTATCCATTTGAAAGGTAATGATACCTAGTTATTGTAAAAATTCTTATTATTTGTCAATAAATGCTCCTACCATTTTCCTAAGATTATTAAACATTGTTTATGTGTTAACAGGAAAATGCATAATTTAAAAGCTTATGTTAGAAATAAAGCCCATCTAGAAGGCTCAATAGCAGAAGGTTATACTGACCATGAATGTTTAACTTTCTATTCAATGTACTTGCATGGTATTGAAACAATATTTAATCAACTAGAGCGAAATTATGATGGAGATGAAGCAAATCAGATGGAGCGCTTATCTATATTTAGATCAAATATTCGCTTTTTAAGGGCACCAATATATGATGAGTTAAATCTATCTGATTAGGCAAAGATTAGGTGGTATGTGTTGAATAATTGTGATGAAGTGCACCGATATATAATGTAAGATATGTTCATTTTTATTATCTTATTGTAAAATTTATAAATGACTATTTTATTTTTATTATTAATATGCATCGACATACAGGGAACACAAAGTAGAATTTGAGAGAAATGGTGTTAGAAATGTAGAAAGGAAGCAAGAGATGGAGTTCCACAAATGGTTTTTAAATCGTGTAAGTATTTAATATTCATCTATTTAATTTAAAATTTTCATAAATTAATTAAATTGATTTTTTGTTTGATTTATTTATTGTATACATAGGTGCAACAATTAGAGTATGAAGGAGCAACTGAAGTTACTGAAGATTTGAAAATTTTATCTAATGGACCAGATAAATTAGTTACAAGATATACTGGATTTGTCATTAATGGGATTAGGTTTCATACCCAAGATCGTGATTGTAATCGAAGAACACAAAATTGTGGAGTTTTGGTGAAAGGAGACCATGGAGGTAAAAGTATTGATTTTTATGGAGTGTAAAAAGAAATCATTGAAGTTCCATATCTTGGACAAAATAGAGTTGTCATCTTCAAATGTGATTGGTGGGACTTTAGTGGTACTAAAGGATTTCAAATAGATGAACACAATCTCATCAGTATTAATGTAAGCAATACATGGTACAAGAATGATCCTTTTGTTTTAGCATGTCAGGCACAACAAGTGTTTTATTTAAATGACATGAAGTTGGGGAATGATTGACGAGTTGTTGATAAATCACAACCTCGAGGAAATTACGATGTATTGGAACAAGAAGTAGAAAAGGAAGATGAGTTTGATTTTGATGATCCCTTTCAGCAACAACAGTCAGAAACTATTATTGATATTAATGAAGAAGATGACGACGACATGTTACATAGGAATGATGTGGATATGATGGATGTGGATGTGGATGTTGAAGACCAAAATGAAGTTAGTGATAACTTTGTGGATGATGATAGTGCTCTAGATGATGAACCTTTCAACAATGAGGGAAACGAGGATGAATACATTTCATCAAATAATGACAGTGGTTAATGAGAAGATTATATTTCTTTCTCATAAAAACGGTGATAACAGATGATGTATAGGTTTTCATAAGAATGTATCAACTGCAATATATTTGTGGCTAATTTTTATCAATGATCATTTCCGCAATAAAAATTTATGTTATGTTTGCTCTTTGTTTAATTTGCAATTTTAATAAAATAAATAACCTTCAAAATAGCATTTTAACGTTATGTTACATAATTTATTTTAAGCTTCACATTTTTATTGAATGTAATATAATTATGTATCATAGTATCTTTAAAATGATAATTGTTAAGAAAAATTAAATGTATATAAATTATACTTAATTTATTTTAGTTGTACATAGTTTTCATTTTGCAATAATTATCATTTCACTAAAATGTAATTAAATTTTGACCTTGTACGCTTTAATAATTAAAGTTGTTGAGTAAATTGTGTGTATAAAAAAAGTAATAGTATTTGAAGTCTAATTTTCTTCTTTTGTTTTACCAGCAATCTAAGATTTGAATTTTATTCAATATCTTTTATAACTTAACTTAATCAATCTTTTGAAAAAAATAAATTCTAATTGAAAATTTCTGAACTTGTAACTAAATATTTTCTAACTGATAGGGAGGGAAAATAATTAGTGACAAAAATATAGTTACAAAACAAACTTTTGTAATTGATTCGCATCGGTTTCTTGGAATTAGTTAAGAGCGTGAATGATTGTCACTATTGCTATATTTTTACTGACAAATTGTAAATTCGTAACAATTTTCTTTTTGTTTTGTTTTTTTTTTTTTTTTTTTGTTACTAAAACCATAACTAAAAATCATGAACACAACCAAAACCATGTTAGTCATCACAAAAATATACTTATAAAATATATTTTTATGACTAATATGAATAACTTTTGTAGGATTAATGAGAGAGACTTAAATTGTTGTTACTATATCATACTATTAGTGAAGAAGTCTAAATTTGTAAATAATTTTTTTTTTCACTAAAACCAGAAACAAGAACCAAAATCATAGTAGTGACAAAAACTTAGTTATAACACATATTTTGATAACTACTATGAATCACTTTTGTAGAATTAGTGAGGGACTTAAATTGATGTTACTATGTCCATAATATTAGTGCTGAAATGTAAATTTATAACTAGATATTCTACAACTAATAGCTCGATAAAAGATAATGTAACAAAAACATAGTCATGAAATAAATTTTAGTAACTAATTTGAATCACTTTGGTAGATTTAGTGAATGACTTAGTGAATGACATATATTGTTGTTAGTACATCTAAACCATTAGTGAGAAAATATAAATTCATAACTAAATATTTTGTAACTAAAAGGAGGACAAAGGATTTGGTGACAAAAATATAGTTTCGAAATATAACTCCGTAACTAATTTGAATCAACAGTGAGGAATATAAATGGTCATCACTAAATATCTGTACTATTAGTGAGGAACTATAAATTCATGACTAAATGTTTTATAACTAAAAAGAGAAGAAATGATTTAGTGACAAAAAATACAGTTTCGAAATATAACTCAATAACTAATTTGAATCAACAGTGACGAATATGAATGGTCGTCACTAAACATCTATACTTTTAGTGAGGAAATATAAATTCGTGACTATATATTTTATAACTAAAAAGAGGATAAAGGATTTAGTGACAAAAATATAGTTTCGAAACATAACTCGGTAACTAATTTGAATCAACAGTGACAAATATAAATGGTCGTCACTAAACATCTATACTATTAGTGATGAAATATAAATTTGTGACTAAATATTTTATAACTAAAAAGATGATAAAGGATTTAGTGACAAAAATATAGTTTCGAAATATAATTTGATAACTAATTTGAATCAATAGTGAGGAATGTGAATGGTCGTCACTATATATATATTTTTAGTGACGAAATATAAAGTCGTAACCAAATATTTTGTCACTAAAACCATAATTTGTTGTAGTGATTTAAGGTCAGGCATTAAAAGAGAGTAGAAAAGGACACTATTTACCATCCACATAAACTTCTACTTGTCTATTTTCATTCGTCAATGCCAACTCGATTCTCCAAAGATATCGTTTGTTGTTGCTGTCTAAAGAGCTACCCAGATGGGCGAGATCCAACATATACTTGTAATGTTTGTACTGAAATTCCATTCTTCATTCACAAATCGTGTTTAGATAGAGTTCCGCGACAAGTCCAAAGCTCGTTACACCCGGAACATTCTCTCTTCATTCAACGTGCTCATCCTGAATTTTATTGTGTACTGTGTGACGATGTGATCAGAGAATTTGCATTGACTTGTGACAAGTGTCATAAAAAGTTTCACGTTTCATGCGGTAGCCGCACAACACCAGGCTTAAGACTTAATCTTCACCAGCACGATATGCATTACGTGATCTCAGAATCTCCTCGTCTGAAAAGTTGCATTATCTGCGAAGCCGACTGTGCGGGTGCTTTCTACAGATGTGTAAAGTGTGATGTAAATTTGCATATGGAATGCATTCCTCTGTCTGAGATTGTGGAACATGAATCTCAGGATCATCCCCTCAAGCTCACCGATTCAGCTGTAACACATAGAGATTCTGATGATTACCGTTGTGATATTTGTGAGGAGGAAGGAAATATCAAGCATCATTCTTATTACTGCAATGAATGCAATTATATTGCTCATATCGAGTGTGTGCACTCTGAGGATGAGATAAATTTATAATTATTATATTATGTGAAAGTATGACTGCAATTCATGACCTATATTTACTTGTCTGTTTCTAGCAGCACATATTATCTAATATATTAATATAGACTATTATATCTGCAAAGTCTTGATTATAGGACTATATGAAAGATCTTGATTTAAATTTACAACACATAATTTAAGATCCTATCAAGATATTAAAGCTTCATTCAAGACTTGTCTAATAAATTGTTTAATCCCTTATCTTGGGTTGTGAAAACATTATTAGCCGTTCATGGTTATAGAAAGATCATTAGTCATGTAATTTAAAACTCATAGCATTCACTAATTAGCTAGTTCATGATTCCTCCATGATCAGGATGACACTTTGCCAAAGAGATGTTGCTTAAATCCGAGAGGTAGGGGTAAAAGAGAGGAGGAGATTGAATTCCTCCATCAGGATTCCACTTCACTAAAGATATATTGCTTAGATTTGAGAGGTAAGGGTAAAGCAAAGGAGGAGATTGAAGATACAAAGGAGGAGACCGATGCAGAGACGGAGACCGATGATACAGAGGAAAAGACTAAAGATGAAGTATATGAAACAGATAGCAATTCCCAGGTACTTGTTTGCTCTACACCTACTCCCTGACATTAACAAACCCTTGTAAACAGCTGGTTATCTCTAACCCTTGGTTATTGTTTAACTTATCAGGAAAATTGGGATGCATCGTCAGATTTTTCTGAGGAGATTAACAAATCAGATGTGGAAGATAGCATTGTAAATATTAAGAGAAGGATTGAAGAGTTAATTTTGCAACTTGAGGCAGCCGCTAATTTAGATAAAAGAACACAAAATTTTAAGGAAGATTTGGAGGCACTAGTTTTCCAACTTGAGGATCTTAGAAAAATGTTTAGCGAATTTTCACGTGATCCAATATAAATTAGGATTATATGAATCCCTCTAGAAAGAATAAAGATTTTTATTTAATTATGTTATGTATGATTTTCTCCTTTAGCCACTTGTGTACCTGCATTCATTGTGAAAATGAAAACAAATGTTAGTTTGTTATTTATTTTGAATTTCATCTACTTTTGAAATAATAGTACTATCATGTGTTAACCTTAAATCTTAAATATTATAATTGAATATTTTTCAATCAACTTAAACCCTCTCTCCCCATTTTATCTTAAATTTTTATTACATATGTTATAACGATAAGGAGCATTTCGCATATGTTTGACATCTGTCATCTGTATACGTTACATATGTTACATGTGAGGAGAGGTGTCATGTGTAAATTTCATGTCATAAATACTATAGTTAAGCTCTTTCCCATTAATTTAACCTTTTGGTTCTGATAGTAACTAACTAATACAATTAAATCATAAATTAATGACTTTAGCTCTACAAGTTTGATAGGGGTAGATGATGCCATCGTCATCTTTGTCAAAGAAGGAAACAAGCAGTCCTGTTATTGTTTTTGTGCATGTACTCCATTTACATTTCTTGTCTTGGGCATAATACAAGCTAGGCCGATGTATTTCTGATAAATAAAAAAACATATGAGTGGAGACAAAAGGAAAGGACTAGCTAACAACATACAAGACTTGACAACAAATAAAATTAAGTAATTAAAGTAAGAATTTTTCACACATCAATTGAAAATGGCAAAATTTATTGCTTATATCTAATTTTGAAAATCTCTACGAGCTAGAGCCACAGTAAAATTCAAATTTGTTTTCGAAGAATGTTTTTCTATCTAAATCAAATTATATTTATGTTTTATTCAAATTTATGACTTAAAAACAGTAAGAAACCCTTTTTTTTTTTTAAAATAAAACAGTGAGAAACTTGTGAGGCAAACGTGATAGAGTAATGGAAAAGTGGGAAAGATGTTAAGGTGTTTTTGTAACTTCTTGACTAGAGTGACAGAGTAGTAGAAAAATGATCAAGATGTAAAGATGTATTTGTAACTTTTAAATATACGGTGATAGAGTAATAGAAAAGTGAGAAAGATTTAAAGGTGTTTTTGTAACTTTTTGACTATACAATGATAAAATAACAGAAAAGTGAGAAAGATGTAAAGTGCTTTTATAAGTCTTGGAGTACCATAGGGTGAAAAGAAACTTCCTGACTTTATTATATGACTAAAAACGAACTGTGACAATTATAAACCTTAGAAACCTATAAGGTAACAATCAATATTTAGCCAACAAATTAATAAAATTAAAATCAATGTATGTGAACATATCCAATTTCCAGTCGGTACACAAGTATGGATATTAATGTGGATATCAACAATTATACTTGATTACTGGATCGTGGCCTGTGTAATGTTGGGTACCAGACCCAACCAAATATGAATACCATCCCTCTAATCTTAACTCAAAAAAATTATATAATTACATCATTATTTATGGTATCATTATGGGTCATTTGTTTCTTATCTAAAATATAAATAAATTCTAAAATTTATGAAAAAAAAACTGAATAGGGACTAAAACCTCAAATAAATAGTCCGCTCGATATATGTATTCATTTTAACTTTTTATTTGTTTTCATTTGAAAAGCAAGAAATGAGTTTTGCATAGTATTTATACTAAAAAATAAATAATAAAAATGAATCTGATAATAAAAATTAAAAAATTTCAAAGCGAAAATACAAAAACAGTATATGGTAAAATTACTTTGAAATGTAAAATTGTAACAAATTTATATTTATTGATAATTAGATTTAAATGATTTCAAAAACAAATGTTTTTATTTAAATTATAAAATAAAATGGTATAATTTAAATAAAAACTATTAAACTAAAATATCATAAATGAAAGTTTATGGCACAAATTATCATAGTCATTATGTGATTTTTTTTTTTTTGCTCTCTCATTTCATTTCATTTGGAAAAACTCTCAAAAATCCGTCGGCAGCTTGCGTCATTCTCCGTTCTTCCACCTAGTTTTAAAATTACCCAAAATCCCACCTACGATCAAATTTCTAACGAAAATGTTAGTGAGACATCAAAATATAGAATTTGCCCTTATATTTAAATAATATAAAATTTTAAAAAAATAAGAAAATTCAATTTTTTTTTGGAAGTAGTATTTAAAAATAAAAAATTATAAACTAATAAAAACTTATTTTCACCATCCATTTATGTCTTATTTTGTATTTTTAAAATTTTTTTAAATACATTTATTTAGTGTATTAATCTCCATCGTCCATCTAATTTTATGAATAAAGATGGATCTATCCATGTTCGATCTAGTTTCACTGGATTGTCGGACGATCTGGAACCAAATCATCTAGCACCAATTACACCCTAACATCATCACCGTCTATTCGCTATCAAACCTCAACACCACCACCACCAATCCATCATCAAACCCTAACATAACCACCACCGATTCACCCACAACATCACCCACCCAATTGAACACATCAAACCGTTGCCACATAAATCACCCAAACCACACATCAATCGATTCAGTGCCTTCAGCGAGTGACGGAGCAATAGAAGGATTGGACGATGGTGGATAAGTGGAAAGATCATTGTTGCATAGTCGAGAATGACAAAGTAGAAGAAGGACAGACTTTGGGAGTCGAAGAAACATAATAAGAAGATAAGGTGAAGGAAGGTGAGAGAAGAAGAGAGAGTGAGAGAGACTGGTGACGGAAGATGGGAGAGAGAGTGGCGAGGTGAGAGAAAAATGATTTTATTTTTTAATTTAATTTTTAAATTTTAAGTTATTTGTTTAATTTATTTTAATATCACTTTTATGAATTGACTATTATACCCTTTTAAGGTTAACCACTTTTAACATAACCTTTGATGGTCAAGGGTATTTTTGGTTTTTCACTTTCCTCCGGCGATATTTTAATTTTTTATTCAATTTTGGGATAGGTTTTGGGTAAATTTTAAACTAGAGGAGATGGAATAGAGAATAACAAAAATATTTAAAAGAATAACAAAAATGAATAAAGAAAATACTAATTATTATTATTATTTTTTTGGGATGAGGGACTTAAACTTAAGACTCCAGTTTTGTTGAGAGATGTGTGATTACTAATTAGACTAGGTATAAAATCATAATTAAAAATACATATTATTACTAAAATATTAACAAGTAGAAGAGGTAAAAAATACATCATAATGATTAAGAAAGAATCTAGAAAACTTGATAATATTAAATATATTTATAAAATTATAAACATAGAATTTGAAAACTTTAACATTTTTTAAAAATTTTGAGGTGGGGCACTGGACCTATGTTAGGTCCGCCAATGATCATAACTTCATAAAAGAGCAGTCGTGACCGTAGAGGAGCCTTTTGTCATGTTCCGTTTATTCAATCATTTTTAAGCTTCCTAGAGGAATTTCAGGCTCATAATGTGATGGATGCTCCCTGGATTTCTAGTCCCGCCAAAGTTTGCTGAAGGTGTGGATTTTGCCTGGACAAATCAATGATGGTTTGAAAAAACAAAAATAAACAATTTGTTTTTCATAAAATTTAGAATTTTGCGGAACATTGAGTTTCAAAAACTTTTTTAAAAACTCAAGAATCCAAGATCCATAAAACAATGAAATAAAATAATATAAAGAAATAAAAATCAGATTTTTACCTTCTGTATTGATCTCTATGAATTGCTCACCACCTTGCCTTCCTTGATATATATCGAAATCAAGAAACAAGTGAGTGGACACAATTATATAGAATTGTGCTCACCTACTTTTTGATTTCTTTCTAAAAAAAAATCAAATTAAATCAATGATTATAAGAGGTGAGTGTTTGATTTTTGGTTATACAAAGAACAAAGACACAAATTCTTGTTCTTTGTATTTGTTGAAAAAAAACTTCTTTTTCTTTTCTCTTATTCTTTTTTCAAGAACATAAACAACAACCAAAAACCTAGATGTAGAAAAGAAACTTTTTCTTTTTATAGGCAAACAATTAGGGTTTTAATTAATCAATATTAATATTGACCCTAATCTTATTATAATTAAACTTTTACCCCATATAATATAATTAATTCAAAATTAATTCATATTATATTTTGAAATAGAACTTGTAACTTTTAATAAATTAATTCATAATTAATTTATACCAAAGTCACTAAGAATTGGATTCAAGACCTCTTATAAAATCAATTAAATAATTATTAATTCATAATTAATAATTAAATAATTTGAATAATCAATATTATTCAAATACCAAGTGAACACAAATTTTTGTTACTTATGTAACACCTGTAATTGGACGGTCCAATTACAATATTCTATATACACGTTTCTTATAGTAAAATGAGCTATCAAGGGGACCCGATGGACCTACAGTTTTGAGCCCCAATAATATTGGAATTATTAATTAAACTCTTTAATTAAATAATTCACTATTATTAATCTTAAAGTTACTCCACTAAAAATTTAAGATTGCACTCTCAAAATTGTAGATATTTTTTTATACAATCTGAAATTTTTCAGTGTCCATTGATTTAATCACTACATATGATTTGACCCTCCACAAATAATTCATAATTAGAGCAAGGTCAAATGTCCGTTTTACCTCTCTAATTATTTCTTGATCCTTAAGTACCATTGATTCTCTAATGAACAATATATTCATAACAACTTATGAATTTATCTTTCTGTTTACATATAAACAGAAAGTTGAGCGCTCTTATTGTTCAAGACCTGAATCAACCCTTAAGGGAACTACTTTTCTACTTCTCGCAAGAAGGAGTGGATTCCACTATTATATAGAATGTTTCCAGCTACTTACTAAATCATATCCCCAAAGTACGAAGTTATTGATCGGGTATCTACACCGATCTCACCCATATAAATCAAAGGAAATAACTTAACAAGCAGGAGTTCATAATACACTCAGAATTAAGATCAATTCATATATGATCATCTGGTTGATAAATATAAATCTCTAAGGTTAACGGATATTATTTAGAGACTTATATTTATCGTGGTCCAGTCCTATATAATCTTTATTATATAAGGTGCCTCCATTTCCATGTCACCACATGAATAATCCTGGATAAGACTATCGTATCAAATACGAAAGGGACCGCAGCTGTAGATTTACCACAAATGAAGTACCCAGCTTCGTTTGTTTTCTACGAACTCTTTAAATTACTTATCTCAAACTAAATCCACCTGTATATAACACTTATACACTTAGTTTTAAATTACATCAGTAATCAAGGATGTTTCTTATGATATATATGATTTTTGCAAAATATATAAATTGAATGAAATGAATATTTTATTAAAAATTTATAAAACCGTTTACAATATTACAAGCTCTTAGGGCAGAACCCTAACAATCAAGCGCTGAATTACCTAATGAATTGGTGCTCCACCTTCTTCACTCTTACAATCCCTTCGTCCTCCCCATGTTCAGTGACAATATGGAGTATTCCATATAAATTAAAGTTTGCTTCTGTCAATTTAACTTTGGAGATAGCCTTGGCATCACTCCTACTAATTTAATATCTCATCAACATAAACCAAAACAAGTAGAAAAATAGACTTCCTATATAAAATAAATGCAACTTGCTCAATTTCATAAAGTCAGTGTTAATAGTTTTTCCTAAGTTTTTGATATTTCATTTTTTTCTTTTTTAATTATGATTGTCTATAGGATGTGTATATTAAACTATTTGCAACTGGCTCAATATCTATAAATTCGGTATAAATTTTATTTATTTATTTTTATTGATAAAGACAAGAGAGCGGTCAAACGATATTACAGAAATCTAATTTAAATTACTCTAAATAATAGATTTCCTTTTCCCATGGCATGCATCACTCCCACATATTCAATATCTCGTCAACATAAACCAAAACAAGTAGAAGAATACGTTCCTCTATAAAACAAATGCAACTTAACAAAGTCGGTCACACGTGAAACTTATAAAACTTATAACTTATAAGTTAGCTGTCAATATTTGATCAAGGGACTGTGAGTGTTCTTGAAACTTATAAAACTTGTTAAAGGCACATCGGTCGCGCGTGCAGTGCAAGGGGGGCTACATTCTTCCTCGGCGCGACACGTGGCTGGCTTGTGTGTTGCCACACGTCCAGGACACGTGTCCCATCCAAATGTTGCCACGTATCTTTTAAGTGGCGTAATCTGGTTCGTCAATCTTGTGACACGTGGCTGTATCATATGGCACCACGTCTTCCACACGTGGCAGATTTTCATTGGTTGAAATGTGCCCCATGTGGCTCTACTAGAAAGTGACACGTTTCCTCTACGACGCGGTCTTTCCCCTGAACGACACGTGTCCTGACACTGTTCATCGTCTTCAACATTTGAAGAAAATGTTTTCTAGAATTTTCATTTTAACATAGAAACTTTGAAATCGTTTTATTTACTCGTTTCTTATCCAAATGACTAATATAATATGTCGTTGAAAAGCTTTTTTCAAGCCCTATCCAATGGTATAATTTGTTTTTTTTTTTAAAAAAAAAAAAATGAATTTAAGTGATATAATATGTCGAGAACATATTCGGGCATTTATCAAAGTTTACAAAAAACATACTCTAAAATGCCTTAAACTCAACATATAAAGTAAGTTTCATGTCATTTACATACATCCCACCAACAAACAACATAATCCAGGCTCTGATACCAATGTTGAACATTCTTGACAGTAATAGTAAACAAAAACATAAAAACAGAGTATATAAACATGTAAAAGGAGAACTTGGAATGTAGTGGAAGTCGTTCAAATTCACATTGTTCAACCAGTGGTCGGATCTCGATCACCAAACGAGAAGGAAACCACAATTCACAATGATAAATGTCTTGTCTCTTTTTCTCTATATTTCTCTGTTTTTCATGTATCTATCGTCTCTGTTTTTCTTCCATCTCTCATCATCCTTTACAAGCAATCAATTGAAGCATTTTATAGACAGTAACTGCTTCATGCAGTTACCTTTTCAAAAAATAAGAAAACTGCTGAAAAAACTACCAATTGCAGTTGATGATGATTATCCATTTTATTGGATCTTATTTTTGGATTTGGGTTTGGGTCATCTTGGCTAGACCCGACCCAAAACCATACAATCCAACACTTTCGGTACTTGATGTTGCTGCTTTTACTAGTAAAAACAGAAAATTAATAAAGTGAAGGAAACGAAAAGGGAAAAGAAATATGAAAATAAGAATAGTTGCGATCTTATACTCATTAGAAAAGCAGAAAGAGAGGTCAAAACAGCTCTAACATGACAAAAGTAATTGCTTATACAGCATAGTCAAATGGACCACACTACTTGAAACGAGCAAAGAAGCAGTCAAATGTTCTTCATTTGCCTTGACAAGCAAAAATTTAGAAGAAACGGTCAAACTTGTGTTACAGAATCCTTCCCTTGGAAACCTTATAAATGAGAAAGATAATAATGGAACCACACCTTTCCTTGAAGCTGCTTCTATGGGCTGCATCATTCCTTTCCTCACACTCAAAACTACTAACTCTCAAGCTGATAGGGGCTCATATCATTTTACCCGATAAATCAGTATTTTCATTAGCAGCAAAAGCAACAACGGAGACGACATAATCATAGTTAATTATGTCAAAAATGTAAGACATACAAAGATGGTAACAGCCACACTCATAGCAACCGTTACCTTCGCAGCAGGTTCCACCGTTCTAGGGGGTTTCATCTCCGATAAAGGCTTTGATTAGGGTACCGCGCTTTTAACATGAAACTTAGCCTTTTGGAGCATTTGTTATACTAAATTCAATCTCCATGTTCTTGTCTAGTCTTGCAGTCTTCCTCCATCTACTTGAATCAACAGTGGCTCATGGCAACACCAAAATGCTTTTCCAAGGAATGGTGTTTGGCCAGTATCTCATTACTTATACAATTATGGCCATGTTTGGGTCATTCCTTTCAGGCACATTTGCTGTGATACAGGTTGACATGCATCTTGCCATCAGCATTTGTGCGTTGTGCCTATGGTAGTATTTGTATGGCTTCCACCAACTAACAATGAAGAATCCTGTTTGTTATGAACTATATTTAAGATGCTTTTGAGGTTGTTTACTCCACCAAGAAATAAATTAGCTGAGGTGGTAAATCAGCATCTTTTGAATATTATGGTTTTTTAACATTCAAACAAGTCTTTTGAATAGATTTGTTAAAAGGTGAAAGCTCTAATAAATAATCTATGATTTATAAATGTTTATGGTTGTGTTCGTCACTGTATGTCTGTTTTATTCTCTCTATTTCATTTTTTGGTCATAAATATTATATTATTCTCTTTCATTAGAATTAGTTCATAAAAAAGTGAAAACTCTAAGAAATAATTTATGATTTATCAATATTTGTTGATTATTTGTTTTTCTATTTAATTTTTAGCTTACTTTATTAATGATAAATCATCGACTTCCTCATACTATGTTTGTAGAAGATGTGTATGTAAAGTTATTACTTACTCCACGTATAAAAATACAAATTAGCTGAGGCAAATATTGGTGAAGTGATGTTTAAGAGAGGAATTGGTTATGGTTTATGCGAGTGGATGATAAGTGCTAAAATATATCATTATTTTGTACTCATTTACCTAATATTTGTAATGAAAAGGGGAAACTTCATTTTGGTCCTTGAGATTTCGAAAAATATCAATTTTTTAAAGCTCTTTTAGAAATAGCTCTTTTCATCCCTAACTTTTTCAAAACTCTTCAAAAAAGTCTAAATCGTCAATCAACTGACGGTCAACGATGACAGATTATTTGGGTGGAAAGAGTAAGATAGTCTTTTTATGTGAAAAGCTAAGATTATGACACATGGATGACTAGGATTTTAAACATAAAAAGAAAAAATTTAAAAAAAAAATTAAAAAGTTTTAAATAATTAATTAATTAAAATTAACAAATATCTGGTTTCATTAGAGGAGTTATTATATTTAGTCGAACTTAGACTTGAAGGGCATCACTGGCTCCAACAAGGTCATTAGAAGACCATCTCCGGTCAGCTCTACTACGACTCCATCACCAACTTGAAGGGCATCATCGACCTGAGGGCTCCATCTCTGGTTTGACGAACAATGAAGCTTAGCTTGGTCACAGCAGCGGCAGTCTCAAACCAGATAAAAAATCTGATGGAGACCCTACTCCATCTCTATATCACTTTCTTCTACCTTTATTTGTCTTTCGTCAATGCTCTTCTCTCTCATCATCGCTTCTTGCTGGGCGTTGTTGGGTCGGTGTTTGGGATATATGTAGGTCTGACATGTGTTTTTATTGGTGTTGGGTTGTTGGGGGTGGTTGTGTTTGTGTTGGTGGTTTGACAAATTATGCGTGTTGGGTTGTTAGGGGTTGTCATCTTTGTGTTGGTGGTGTAGATGGTGGCAGTGATGTGGTTATCTTTATGGTGGTGGTCTAAAAAATTGTGGTTGTCTTTATGGTGATGGTCCAACATTGTGGGTGGTGTTGGGTTGCTGGGGGTTGTTGTCTTTGTGTTAGTGGTATAGATAGTTGCAGTCGTATGGTTGTCTTTGTGATAGTGGTTTGATAGATTATGGGTGGTGTTGAGTTGTTGAGGGTTATTGTCTTTGTGTTGGTAGTGTAGATGGAGGTGGTGATCCTCCAAATCTTCCAATTCAGGTTTTCACTTTGTTTCCAAATATTTTTATTAAAATTTGAGATGGTTAACAAATCATATATTTTTAAATGATCTCAAATTTAAATTTTTTTCTTAATTTTTTTTTTAAATTGTTAGGATCTTCATCTAGATTTATTTATTTATTTTTTTTTTATAAAAAAATCATTTGAGTTGAAATTTGTTTTTTTTTTTTTAATATGTGCCTTTTCAAATTATTATTTAATTTTAAAAAAACGATAATCATATATATATATATATATTTTTAAAAAGACCATATTATTATGTATGTGTCAACTTTTTATCGGGCAAATGACATATAATATTTTGATTTTATTAGGGGTAAAACGGTCATTTTAGGTATTGAGGGGCAATTTAGTCTTTTTAATTTTTCTATTTGGTTTGCCATCAATTGATTGACAGCTAGACTTTTTTGAAGAGTTTTGGAAAGTTAGCGATGAAAAGAGCTGTTTCCAAAAGAGCTTTAAAAACTTGATAGTTTTTGAAACCTCAAAGATTAAAATGAAGTTTCCCCTAATGAAAACTTGGGTAAAATTTATTTATTTAATGATTTTTTAGTGATTTGTGCAGCTTTTAAAATTCAAGAGTGAAATTATAAAAAGTGGTGAATTAATAGGCTAGAGTGTAGAATTAAAGAAAAGAGGGGACAAATCATTAAAAAAAAAAAAAAACTATAGCACATAGATCATGTCCTCCCTTCACTTTATTTTATGTTTGACCATAATACTTGATGGAAGCTTGAGGTGTGACCAATAGCTTAGGCCCTTGGTGGTACTTTATGTAGACATAGGGTGGACTAGGAACCATGGGCCTTGGCAACAAAGGAGAGAGTGACATGGCTAGCGTGAAATAAAGGTCTCGGACCATGATTGGCAGATTGATTTGTGGGCTGTTTGGGCGTGGCTTGTGAACTACATTTTAGTCTAAGAGTTTATGCCAAAAATGTTTTAAAGATTATTCTAGGAATATTTTTAGTTTATTCTTCAGCATATACCTCTTGGAGTGCCTGTAAATAGCAACTCTTTCATTCATTTGAGATCATCGAATACAACCTAATTTAAGAGAGCACAGTGTAAAGCACAAAAGGTAAAGGCAAGTGTGGTGTGAGGGGCTGTTGTGAGCTTTATTAAATATTTATTTGCCCATCAACCAAATTCCCTTAACCGGTGTTCAGTAGCCATAGGAGAAGTATTTGAAGCCTCACGTCAAGCCATCATCATCACACAAGATCATCAACATCGACTATTGAGAGTTTCTTCACCTTTTATTTTAGTTATTTCAATGATGTTGTTTGATAATTATTCTAGGTGTTTAGATTTCAATATGATGATAACTTAGATTTGAGATCTAGGATTACAATGTAACCTGAACCCATGAACTCACCACATTAGTATTATTAATTTCTCATTATAGTGATCTATCCTATTTTATTCTTAATGCTTTAAATTACCTAATCACCAATTTATATGTTTTTGTAATCTTGAATGCACTTGGAAAAAGTATTCATGATTTAGACCTAAATAGAATAGTATGAATTGTAGGAGATAGAAATATACTTGTATGGTCTGTGTGGTCATAATGAGTGGTTGGTTCTTAATGTGCCCAAATTAGTTGATTATCATAGTGAAAGGAAAAACTGATTTTAATTTGAATGTGAAAACGTGGATTTTACAAATTTTTTCAAACAAAAACATATCCGATTGATGCTAGTAATAATAATTTAATAATTAAAATAATAAGATTGAATCTTACCTTATATGAAGATTGAATTGATCTCTTTTGATTAACAGATTCTTTACTACTCTATTTTCCTTACTATGACTCTTCACAAAAGAAACTTATGTGGGCACAATCTTTTGAAGATTCTATTGAAGTAGATGGTTACATAGTGTTTTTAATCAATTGAAATTTTTGGTTCAAGTACCCAAAAATTCTCTCTATTGTTACCAACATAAAAACACCCTTTTATAATCGTAAGTTGGGGTTTTTCAATTTAACAAGGAATCTAATTTCTTATTTAAATTGAAAGATTTAGTTTATATCCAATATGAAATCAAATTTCTTATTGGGTTAGAACTCTTTACTTTTAATTTAATATGGAATCTAATTCCTATTAAATTGAAACTCTTTTAATTTAATTTAATATGAAATCTAATTTTAATTAAATTAAAAATATTATTTTCATTAATTAATTAAATGATTTTTTTCATTAAATTGAATGATTCTAAATCATAAATAATTTAATGATACCATTTAAAATTGAACCCATGACCTCTACAGATAATTAAATAATTATATATATATATATTTAAATAATCGAATTATTTAAAGAATTCGTGAACGTATCTATCAAATTTATATGTACACTTATAATTGGACAATTTAATTATATTCGTCAATATATTTCTTTATGTGGTTGTGAGCTAGCAAGGGGGCCAAATGAACCTATAATTTGAGTTCCAATAATATCGAAATTATTAATTAAACTTTTTAATTATATAATTTACTATTATTAACTTTAAAGTTACTCTACTAAAAACTTAAGGTTGTGCTCTCGTAATTGTAGATATTTTACATAATCTGAATTTTCAGTGTCAATTGATTTAATCATTTCATATGGTTCGATCCTCCATGAATAGTTCATAATTAGAGCTAGGTCATTAAAGTCTGTTATACCTTTTTAATTATATCTTATTCCATTAAGTACTATTGATTCTCTAATGAACAATATATTCTTAACAATTTATGAATTTATCTTTCTGTTTACTCGTAAATAGAAAGTCAAGCGTTTTATTATTCAATATCCGAATCAATACTTAAAAGAACTACCCATTTACATCTCGTAAGAAGGAGTGAATTCCACTATTATGTAAAATGTTCCCAGCCATTTATTAAATCGCATCTCTAAAGTAAGAAGTTTATTGACTGTAAATCTATAACAGTCTCACCCATATAAATAAAAAAATATGACTCAACAAATAGAAGTCGATAAAACACTCAGGATTAAAATCAATCCATATATGATCATCTAGTTGATAAGTAAGAATTTCTTTGTTTAACAGATATTAATAATAAATTCATTTTTATCGTGATCCAGTCCTATATAATCTTTATTATATAAGGTGTTTCTATTTTCATATCATCACATGAACGATCCCGAATAAGATCATCGTATCAAATATGAAATGAACCGTAACCATAGATTTACCACAAATAAAGTACCTAGCTTTGTTTGCTTTTCACGGATTTTTTAAATTATTGATCTCAAACTAAATCCTCTTGTATATAACACTTATATACTTAATTTGAGACTATATAAGTAATCATAAATATTTTATGATATTTGTATGAAGCAAACATTTCACAAATGCACATAAATTGAATAAAATGAGCATATTTTATTTTTTTGTTTAATTTAAATGTTTACAAATTATAAGCTCTTAGGGCACAAACCCTAACACATAGAAATATAGGCGGTTAAGTGATTTAGGTAATTCCACCTAATCGGTCGGAAGAGGCTTGTGGATAATCCAAAATACTTGATCAATCACATGATGAGAATAAGCAGGTTGAGTGAATTGGCAAAGTGAAGTTGTAATCCTAAGCTTAACTCTCCATTGGCTATGCATTTAGTTTAAATTTTTATTTCCTTATTTGATTTTAATTTCACAATTTATTATTTCGATAGCTTGGATAAGGTGTGGTCTTGACCAAGTTAGTGCTTAACACAAATAATTTGGATAATCCTCGTGGGAATGATACTTTACTCATTATTGTGTTATTTGTAGACCATATATATACTTGTACGGGTTTTTAGTGTAAATTTGGTGTCGTGTTTTGTTGAGAATTTTATATACTAGAAATTTGCCATAAGTGGATTATGTGAGTTGTGTAATGTGTTCTTAGAATTAAAGTTGATATTTTATAAATAAGAAAGAAATTAGAAGATTTGGCAGATTGGACCAGCAGACTTGCACTATTGAAGTTGTGTTCTACCGATTAAATAATGTCTCCCCGTACCTCTACTTCTCTTTATGATCAAGACAAAAAGAAGAATCAGTCGTTCTTGTTTCAATGCCACAAGTTTAGTCGTGTCATGATCTCCCAATAAATGTTCTGTGCACAATCTTTCGATGCGGGAACATCTGTATTTCATGGAAAACTTCCACATGCATTCTCTTCAATAACCAAAACAATACAACTCGAGAATGTTTGAATCCCCATTAAATCACCCCATAAAACTCTCGTTTTGATTCACTTCACAGGAGTCCAAATTAAACTACCTTCAGTACATGCAAGAGATTTTTGTGGATTCGATTTTAGAGTTATTATTACATGTACAAGCTCTTTTATTTTTATAAGAGAAATGTGATTTAGTGTTTTCTAACTGCTGTTTCTGATTCATGTAAGTTTATTATAGTACTGTAAATTTGTGTTGAATAACATAATTAGTTACACTGTAATACAGGTAAAAGATGCATCTTAAGCTTGAATGAAATAGCTGAGAAACTTTCCTCAAAAAAAAAAAAAAAAAAAAAAAATGCTGAGAAACTTGTTCTGGACGATCTAGTTAAGCAGACATGGACACCATTATCATTTGTTCAAGCCTCGATAAAATTAGAAGACTCTAATATCGCATGATCATCAAAATGAGGTTGCATCCATTATTCTTGATGGTTGTGATAGTATACGTAGTTGGTGAAATAAATCAAATAACTATCGGCTAAGAAGTTGAGTTAAATTTTTATCATCAACAATCAAAAGAGTGATTGCATTTGTCTAGCTATAAGATCACCGTTACATTGTAAGTTCTGGTTAATGACAGATATGACTTCACAATATCGAATTTCTAGTTTTAAAGTTTATAAGCACAGATTAAGATATTAAATAGAGGCATTAACGTAATTTTGTTGGGCACACATATATATCAATCTTCATATTTGTCGTCACGAACAATTAAAGGAAAACTACTTCTATATGTCAATAACGTGATTCTTGATTGTTTACACAACATGGCAACCAAGCACTTCGAATATCTTCATGTGTTTATCAATTTAGACAACTTTACTCAATTGCTTTATGTGAACAATTAACTCCACATCAATTAAGGAATACAGTACAAGTAGAATATTATTGTTAGAAAATTTTCGGACAAGTCTTTTAAATAGATTCATGAAAAAGTAAAAACTCTAATGAATAATCTATGATGTATCAGCGTTCGCTGATTTTGAATTCTTAGCTTCTTTATTTATATATTGGAACTTATTGTTGTGTCAATCACTATATGTTTATTTTATTCTCTCTCTTTCTCATTTTTGGGTCATAACTATTATATTATTTTCTTTCTTTTAAATTAGTTTATTAAAAAGTGAAAACTCTAAGAAATAATTTATGATTTGTCAATGTTTGTTGATTATTATTATTATTATTTTTAGTCTTTAACTTCTTTATTTATCCGTGGACTCATTGTTGTGTCCATTACTACATATCTGTCTTATGCTCTCTGTTTTTCATTTTTTTGGTCATAATTGTTATATTATTCTCTATTTTTTATTTGTTATCGTTATTATTATATTACTCTATTACTTCACTCAACTAATAGATTTTGACAATTAACTCCGTAAAAAAATACAAGTAGAATAATATGGTCTTCCAAGATTCTGATAAATCTTTTAAATTGGTTCATTAAAAAGTTAAAGCTCTGAGATATATGATTTGTGTGATTATATTATTCCTTTTTCTTTTTCAACTTTTGTCTTCTTTATTTATTGGGAACTCATCACTCTGTCCATTACTACTACTTTATTCTCTCTTTACATTTTTTTTCATAACTATCATATTATTTTTTTGTCTATTTGATTTAGTATCTATCGTTATTGTTTTGTTATTCTATCAGTTTGTCGGAATCGATTACATCTTTCTAGTGATAATGTGTGTTGCATACTAGTATCATGTTTTAGTATGCTTTCTTCTCAAGATTTTGTTGATTTTTGCTCTTACTATTTCTGAACTGATATCTTCATTTCTTTTTGTAGTGGAACATTGATCTAAGATGCAATATCTTGCCTAGTTGATAAGTTGAGAATCTTGAAGCATCACAACTGAGTATTGTGATGAATAAGAAATCATATACCTTAATATGGTTTCCTACTTTGCTTAGTTGGTAGCATCCATTATTCTTGATGGTTGTGATAGTATGCGTACTTGATGAAATAAATCAAGTAATTATCAGATAAGAAGTGGAGTTAAATTAACATCATCAATGATCAAGAGTGATTACGTTTGTCTAGCTATAAGATCACCTTTAAATCGTAAGTTCTAGTTAATAAAAGATAAATATACTTCATATTAAATTTCTAGTTTTAAGGTTTATAAGCACAGATTAAGATAGAAAATAGAGGCAATAACATAATTTTGTTGGGCACACATATCTATCAATTCACTTCATAATGAACAATTAAAGGAAAACTGCTTCTATTTGTCAATAATGTGATTCTTGATCGTTTACACAACATGGCAACCAAGCGCTTCGAATATCTTCATGTGTTTCTCAATTTAGACAACTTTACTCAATTAGTTTATGTAAACAATTAACTCCACATCAATTAAAGAATAAAGTACAAGTAGAATATTATTGTTAGAAAACATTCAGATAACTCTTTTAAATAGATTCATAAAAAAGTGAAAGCTCTAATAAATAATCCATGATTTATCAGTGTTAGTTGATTTTTAATTCTTGGCTTCATTATTTATATATTGTGACTTATTATTGTGTCGATCATTATATGTCCGTTTTATTCTCTCTCTCTTTTTCATTTTTCAATCATAACTATTATATTATTCTTTTCTTTTAAATTAGTTCATGAAAAAGTGAAAACTCTAATAAATAATTTATGATTTGTTAATGTTTATTGATTATTTTTTCTTTGTTTTTTTAATTTTTAGCTTCTTTATTTATCGAGGACTTATTATTGTGTCCATTACAACATGTCTGTCAATGCACTTCATATTTGTAGTCATAAACAATTGTAGGAAAACTACTTCTATTTGTCAATAATGTGATTCTTGATTGTTTACACAATATGGCAACCAAGCACTTCGAATATCTTCATGTGTTTCTCAATTTAGACAACTTAATAGATTTATGCGAACAATTAACTCCACATCAATCAAAGAATAAAGTATAGGAAGAATATTATTGTTAGAAAACATTCAAATAAATCTTTTAAATGGATTCGTAAAAAAATGAAAGCTCCAATAAATAATCTATGATTTATTAGTGTTCGTTGATTTTGACTTTTTGACTTCTTTATTTACATATTAGGACTAGTTGTTGTGTCAATTACTATGTCATTCTCTCTCTTTTTCATTTTTCAGTTATAACTATTATATTTTTCTTTTTAATTTAAATTAGTTCATGAAGAAGTGAAAACTCTAGGAAATAATTTATAATATTTGTCAATGTTTGTTGATTATTTTTCTCTTTTTTTTTTTTAATTTCTATTTTTAGCTTCTTTATTTATCAAGGACTCATTGTTGTGTCCATTACTACTTGTCTGTCTTATGCTCTCTGCTCTATGTTTTTCATTTTTTTGGTCATAATTGTTATATTATTCTCTATTTTTCATATGTTATCGTTGTTTTTATATTACTCTATCTATTATTTTACTCAATTAATAGATTTGGACAATTAACTCCACAACAAAGTATAGGTAGAATAATGAGGTCTTCCAAGATTCCGATAAGTCTTTTAAATTGATTCGTAAGAAAGTGAAAGCTGTAAGAAATAATCTATGATTTGTCTTTGTTGATTATTTTATTCCTTTTTCATTTTCAACTTTTGTCTTCTTTATTTAGCGGGGACTCATTACTATGTCCATTACTATTGCATTATTCTGTCTCTCGTTTTTTTTTTTTTTTTTTGAGATATTATTCTCTCTCATTATTTTTTTTTCATAACTATCATATTATCTTTTATCTGTTTGATTCAGTATCCATCGTCATTATTATGTTATTCTATGTTTGCTAGAATCAAATATATCTTTTTAGTGATAATATGTGTTGCATACTACTGTCATGTTTTAGTATGCATGCTTTCTTTTCAAGATTTTGTTGATTTTTGCTCTTACTGTTTCTGAATTGATATCTTCATTATTTTTTTTAGGGGAAAAATCATTTTAGTCCCTAACTTTTGGGAAATGATCAAATGTTTAACTATGTTTTTTAAAATGACAAAATGAACCTTAACTTTTCATAAAAGTGTCAAATTAGTCCCTCTCATTGGTCAACTAACAGTCAAACCTAACAGAAAATGTTAAAGGACTAATTTAACCTTACACTCAAGGAGAAAAATCATTTTAGTCCCTAACTTTTAGGAAATGATCAAACTTTTAACTATGTTTTTTGAAAGGACAAAATGAACATTAATTTTTCAGAAAAGTGTCAAATTAGTCTCTCTCATTAATCAACTAACAGTCAAACCTAACAGAAAATGTTAAAAAACTAATTTAACCTTACACTCAATTAAAAGAAATAAAAAGACCATTATACCCCCAACTAAAGTTAAATATTATAGTAATATATAATTACCAAAATAACCTTAATAAGCTTTTATAAAATTTTCATAAAATTACATTTTTACCTTTGGACAATTTTTGTGCGCACTCGACTTGATCTGAGAGTCTTGATGTATATTCAAAATGCATAAGAATTTCTTAACAAGACCCACAAAAAATTAAAAGAAAAAAACCCAACAAACCAAAATTTATGATCTAAAAACCCTAACAGACTCACCTGAGTTGATGAAGACAATCACCGCCACTCAAGAAGTTAACCGAATGGTTTCCGAGGTATGGGTTGATAGTGGGCGAACGGGGTGCAGGTTAACAACGGCGGAACGAGTTCGAGTTGACAGTGGGTGAACGAAAGGGTGTGGGTTGTTGAACAGGTCGAACGGTTGCAAATGGTTGACCGTCGGACGGTGACGATAATGGTCAAGGGTCGGTGGTCGGTGGTCTATGAACAGGTGTGGGTCTCTAAAACGAGGTGGGGTGTGGGCTTTGAAACGGGGTGGAGTGTTGTTGAGAGTGGTATGGGTAAACAGTGACTTTGTTTTTAGGGAAAAAAATCATTTTAGTCCCTAACTTTTTGGAAATGATTAAATTTAGGGGTGTAATGGTCTTTTTATTTGTTTTAATTGAGTGTAAGGTTAAATTAGTTTTTTAACATTTTCTGTTAGGTTTGACTGTTAGTTGACCAAAGAGAGGGACTAATTTGACACTTTTTTGAAAAATTATGGTTTATTTTGTCATTTAAAAAAACATAGTTAAAAATTTGATCATTTTCCAAAAGTTAAGGACTAAAATGATTTTTGTTTTAATTGAGTGTAAGGTTAAATTAATCTTTTAACATTTTCGGTTAGGTTTGACTGTTAGTTGACCAATGAGAGGGACTAATTTGATACTTTTCTGAAAAGTTAAGATTCATTTTGTCCTTTTAAAAAACGTAGTTAAAAATTTGATCATTTCCCAAAAGTGAGGGACTAAAATAAATTTTCCCCTTTTTTTTTTATAGTGGAACACTAATCTAAGACGCAATATCTTGCTTAGTTGGTAAGTTGAGAATCTTGAAGCATCACAACTTGATGAATAACAAATAATATACCCCAATTTGGTTTCCTATTTCGCTTAGTTTGTAGCATCCGTTATTCTTGCTGGTTGTGTTAGTATGCATACTTGATTGAATAAATCAAATAATTATCAACTATGAAGTTGAGTTAAATTCACATCATCAATGATCAAGAGTGATTACGTCATGTCTAGCTATAAGATCACCTTTAAATTGTAAGTTCTAGTTAATGAAAGATCGATAGACTTCACACTGAATTTCTAGTTGTAAGGTTAATTTATAAGCACAGAATAAGATTGAAAATAGAGGTAATAACGCAATTTTGTTGGGCACACATATATATCAATGCACTTCATATTTGTCGTCATGAAAAAATTAAAGGAAAACTATTTGTCAATAATGTGATTCTTGATCGTTCCCACAACATGGCATCCAAGCACTTCGAATATCTTTCACGTGTTTCTCAATTTAGACAACTTTACTCAATTGGTTTATGTGAACAATTAACTCTACATCAATTAAAGAATAAAGTACAGGTAGAATATTATTGTTAGAAAACATTCAGACGAGTCTTTTAAATAGGTTCGTAAAAAAATGAAAGTTTTAATAAATAATCTATGATTTATCAATGTTTGTTAATTTTGAATTCTTGACTTCTTTATTTATCGGGACTTATTGTTATGTCCATCATTATATGTCTATTTTATTCTCCTTCTTTTTCATTTTTGATCATAACTATTGTATTATTCTTTTTCTTTTAAATTAGTTCATGAAAAAGTGAAAGTTCTAAGAAATAATCTATGATTTGTCAATGTTTGTTAATTATTTTTTTCTTTCTTTCTTTTTTAATTTTTAGCTTCTTTATTTGTGGAGGACTCATTGTTGTGTCCCTTACTACACGTCTGTCTTGTGCTCTCTGTTTATGAATGTTTTGGTCATAATTGTTACATTGATCTCTATTTTTCATTTGTTATTCTTGTTGTTACATTCTCTATCTATTACTTTGCTCAACTGGTACATTTAGACAATTAACTCTACAATAAAGTACAGGTAGAATAATATAGTCTTCCACAATTCCGACAAGTCTTTTAAGTTGGTTCATAAAAAGTGGAAACTGTAAGAAATAATCTACAATTTGTCCATGTTTGTTGATAATTTTATTCCTTTTTCTTTTTCAACCTTTATCTTCTTTATTTATTGGGTACTCATTACTATGTCCATTACTACTAGCTTTATTCTCTCTTTCTTTTTTTTTCATAATAATTATGTTATTTTTTATCTGTTTGTTTTGATATTTACCGTTATTGTTATGTTATTTTATTTATGTCTTTTTAGTGATAATGTGTGTTGCATTCTCGTATACTGTTTTAGTATGCTTTCTTCTCAAGATTCTGTTGATTTTTGTTGTTACTGTTTCTGAATTGATATCTTCATTCTTTTTTATAGCGGAACATTGATCTAAGACGCAATATCTTACTTAGTTGGTAAGCTGAGAATCTTGAAGCATCACAACTGAGTATTGTGACAAATAAAAAATCATATACCCTAATATGGTTTCCTATTTTGATATGTTTAAGCTCAACTTCGACACCATTACTAACCATTTCATCCATTATAAGCAATATTTAATTGGAAAGTAATTTCTATTGTTGTAAGGAGGGGCTTTGCATACTTTGTGAGTGTTTAAATATCTTAACTCTTTTGAAAAATGTGTGAGACTTTATACTAAATTTTCAACTCTGATAATATAATAATTTCTCTTTGGTGTTACTGCTCTTACGTGCCGATTAACCGGAGCATATTAAAACCGAAGGAAAAGAAAGGGAGAAAAAGAAGTACCGTACCAAATGACATCATGGCATTCAACTTTTGTTACGCAAAGAATATGAAAAAAGAAAAAAGAAAAATTAATTGTGATTTAATACAAAATAGAAAAGCAAAAAGAGAACAGCAGAATTCTGACAAAAACAAAGTATATGCTAAAATAGTGTAGTAAAATGGACGACGCTGCTTTCCAGCTAATAGAAACCACTTTTACAACATTATTTATGGCCCTGCAGTCTATGATTTTTCACATACAGTTGATTCTCAGTTTCTTGTCAGATCCTTGAAAGTTGGTCGTTTCTTTTTCTGTTTGTCATAAAATATTAAGTACACTCTCTAGTCCACTTCAATTTATAATGGAGAGGCCAATAGTAGTAAATGAGTGTGCTGCCACTGACACCGAAAAACCAGAGGAAGCTGAGGAAAAAGAGAACGTGGGGTCCAGTTCCATTAACCAAGGGAAGGATTTCAAATTACTGGATTCTACGTACTTTGCTGCAGCAAATGGCGTCATCACCGAGTTTCGACGGCACAAAAAGGACGTTGACCAAATATTGACACCAAATGGTAACACAGTCCTCCATATCCACATCACAGCCCGACCCAGAAGAATATTCAATCAGAAAAGGACACTCGATTTAGAAGAAAATGATTTTGTGAGAAAGATGCTTGAAATGTGTCCGGCTCTCCTACAGAAGGCCAACAAAGAAGGTGAAACATTACTACACATGGCGGCCAGGCATGGGCATGCTGATGTGGCCATCTTCCTTCTTGATGAATGCAACCAGAGCTGTGACCGAGAACATGGAATCAGAGCCAAGGAAATGCTTCAGATGAAAAATAAAGCCAAAGACACAGCCTTGCACGAGGCTGTTCGCTATAATCACGTTGATGTGGTAGGAATATTGATAAAAGAAGATCCCACTTTACCATATGACGCCAATACTGCTGGCGAGACTCCACTCTACCTGGCAGCAGAGAGGGGATATGAAAAGGTTCAAGAGGAGATTTTAGGCACTTGCATTTCACCAGCTGATAGTGGCCCTTATGGTAGAACGGCTTTGCACATGGCTGTATTTCACAATAATAAAGGTGATTTTATCCTTTCTCAATTGATTTTCATGCCCATATGCACTGGCGGACCGAGTGCATCACTAGGGGTACACGTGCCCCTTCCGATATTTTATTATTATTATTTTTTATATATTAGTTATAAAAAGAAAGCGTAGGTTTATCATTTTCTTTCATTATCTTTATTAATATTTAACTTTTATTATTTTCTTCATTTTTATTCTAATAATATATATCATAAAAATAAATTTAAAAGTATATTTACCATTTTTATTGAAATATTAATATCGTCTTAGAAATTTTAAATACAATATTAATATCTCTAACTTGACTTAAAAATCAAATCAATGAGTCCTAAAATTATAAAGTATAAATTTTAATTTGTTATATCTAATTTCTTAAAATATAATCATAATTTAGTTTATATTTCTTATTTCTTAATTATTTTTGTAATTTATATCTATTTGTTACCAATAAAGTGATATAAAAAAACTCTACTGTATAAAAAATATGTTATGTTATATTTGTTTAAGTTTTATTTTTAGCAAAAAACTTAATTTTAATTTAAATATAAAGCTTACATAATTTGATTGCCAAACATTATATTATGATGACAAATATAAAATTAAGTAGATTATCATTTGGTAAAAACATTATTTCATTTTTCTCTTATGCTTTATAAGAGATTTTTAAATTGTAAGGTTATATATGTATTTAATTAAGTGCATTATTTATTTTCATTTTTAGTTATTCTAGAGTTATGAAGATTACTTAGTAATCAACCAAAAAGGAAATTTTATATTTGACTACCATAATTTTAGTTTATTTTTTTAAATATTATTATCAATTTATTAAAGTGCTCCCCTCCAATATTAATTTCCGAAGTCTTTAGTCTTGTCTCTTTTTAAGTGCATTTATTATTTTTATTTTTAGTTATTCTGGAGCTATGAAGACTACTTAGAAATTAACTAAAAAGAAAACTTCATATTTAACTACTATGATTTTAGTTATTTTTAATATTATTATCAATGTATTAAAGTGCACCCCTATAATATTAATTTCTGGAGTCTTTAATCTTGTCTCCTTTTACATAGGTTGTAATCAAATAAATTATCTACAACTTAATTTGGTCATAATCATAAAATTTAATTCTATGTTTTATGATAATTAATTATTGAAATTGGATTTTTTTGGGGGTGATTTTATTTCACTTATTGGAATTGTATGCAGCCTTTTAATAGCTGAAAATTTTGATTCAACTTGGTAAGGTAGCACTTATCTTTGATTTTGTATATTTAGCAGAATTAATGTAAGGTGGGTTTACTTAAAAAGTTGATTTTGAAAAATTTGTTTATTGATTTTGTTTTAGAAATGACAAGATTGTTATTGGCCAAAGAACGGATTCGCGTTAGCGAACTGCAGGACGAACAAGGATGGACGCCCCTTCACTTTGCTGCATATTTTGGATACATTGAGATTCTGAAGATGTTACTTGCAAAAGATAAAGATGCGGCCTATGCGGTTGATAAGGAAAGAAAGACAGCTCTTCATGTCGCGGCTGAGAGTAGAAAAGTAGAGATAATGCAAGAGCTTTTGTCTACCTGTCCAGGTTGTTATGAATTGGTAGATAAGAGAGGTTGGAATGTTCTTCATTTTGCCGTGAGAACACAGAATCGTGGAGCGATCAGACTTGTCTTACAAGATCCTTCCCTCCGAAACCTTGTAAATGAGAAAGATAAGGATGGAAATACACCTTTTCTTCAAGCTGCTTCTATGGGCCACCCCTTAGATTTCTTCTTTTTCGATTCCCAAGCTTCAACTGAAGTGGATAAGCTAGTTTTCAACAAAAATAACCATAATGCCGTCGACCTCCTTCGTGCTAAATTCAAATCTAGAGTACGTAGAGGCGGTATAATACTTCCGAGTCTTTCTTTATTATTATTGAAAAAAAACAAAGCCAAAGAAGGTACGCGAACTGGAATCTCTAAAACTGACAATGGCAAGAGCAAAAGCCACGAGGGGGAAGTAAAGGAAGAAGCAAACACAATGAGCAGCAAAAGCGAAAACGGAGACGCTAAGAGAGTAGAAAATGTGCTCAATAAAATAAAGGATAACAATCTACTAGCAGCCACGATCATAGCAACCGTTTCCTTCACAGCAGGTCTCACTATTCCAGGGGGATTCATAACTGATAAAGGACCTCATCAGGGTACTGCTGTTTTAACAGGAACCGAAAATTTGAAAACATTTGTTTTATTCAATACCACGTCCTTGTTCTTGTCCAGCCTTGCCGTCTTGTTTTTTCTACTTGAACCGTTTTTCTCTTTCAATACCATAAAGCATTGGCTAGGAGTGGCGGTCGGTCCTTCTCTTACTACTTATGCAATGATGACCATGATGGAGGCATTCCTTTCAGGCACATGGGCAGTGTTACAAGAACCCGACAGAAATCATGCCATTTTCGGTAGCTCCATCGTCGTGGGATTCTTTTTATTTCTTTTAGCTGGTTGCCAGCTGTGCACCTTAAAGTTGCCGTTAACTCTCCTTAAGATGATGCCCACAGGAAATCACCCTCTTATTAACGAAATTCTTTTACGCATGCTTAGGTATGCGCCTCACGAATAAGTTAAAATTGTACGCGAGATTATGTAATTCAGCGTGGAAAACTTAGATTAGTTGAAGAAAAAAATTGGGTTTTAAGTCCCAGTTGGTTTATGTGAGTGATGTAACTAGTTCATAGAATTGAAATTGATATTTTAGAAATAAAAAATAAAGAATTTAAGCATATTTTGTAAGTTAAATAGATTAAAATTAAATGAATAATTAGATTCTGAAATTACAGTCCAATTCATACAGTCTAGTTTTAATTATATACATTTACTTTAAAAAAAGTTATAATTTTTCTTCAAAAAATAAAAGTTATAATTATATTTAGTATTAATAGTTTTCTTATAAAACGGTAGGAACACTTTGTTTTTGTTTTTTTTTTGTTTGACATGAGGAAGTACAATCTTCAATAATAATAATAATAATAATAAAAACAAAACAAAGAAATGGGGAAGCACTTGTTTTTGCAATCACTGGTACATGTAATTGAGATTTTATTTCTTCTTTTCGAACAACTGTAAATACACATAAAAATGTATATAAAAAAGCATTGGACCTTCCATCCTCAAACATGAACCATATCGGGGACGGACCTAGTTTTAGGTCAGGAGGAAAACGTGCCCCCTCAAACTTTTTGAAAATTAATTAAATTTGTAATATTAGTTATTACATATTTAATTATAATTAAATTATTATGCATAGATATTGAAGTAAATAAAATCTCTAGTATTGAAATACATTGATGGTAAGGAGTCTGTATTTTATATCCTAGTGCACGGGTTTTTTTTTTTTTTTTTCAATTTTTTTCCAAAGAGATGCATAGTGTAGAGATAGGGGTTCAAACCTAGTTCAAAAGCCCATGCTATAACCAAGCAGGCTGAGCTACAAATTTGATACAATCTACTTCGATAATTCTTATGTTTATTGAAAACTATGAACAGTTATATATCCATCATAAATGATTTTTCTTATTGCAAACTATATCATGTTTACATAAATTACTAAGTAATTTTTCTTTAATGTTTCAATCTTTTAGGTCTCTCTCACATCTCGTTCATTATTTGGTAAATGTTATGGTTTTATTTAAAAAAGTTGTCAAATATTTACATAATGTGAAAGTAGATTTAAGTTATTTTAAAAAAATATTTTGGAATTTTTATTTTTATTGATGTTGTTTAAATGAGGTGGTGTGACTAACGTTTAAAACTAGATTAAATGTTAAATAATTGGTTTTATTTTAACATTTAATTTAATTGAAAAACATATTTTGAAATTTATTTCATTCTTTAGCAACAATTTAATTTTAAAAATATATATTTTTTATTTATGAATAAATATGTATTTAATAACTATATTAATTCAAATCTTGAACATTATTTATATGCCCCTTCTGCACAAATTTCCCGCATCCGCCACTGAACCATATTGAAGCCGCAGATCATTGTGTGAAGGACATCTTTGAGTACTAGTTCAAGTAAACACCATTTTACATGGTGCAAGTCTGCTGGCGTAATAGTCATGGGTCATGGTTTGAGTTTTTTTGGAATAGGCGCAAGTCCTGGACAAACATCGAAAATGATTCGACTCGCCACATGCCGTATGTCACCAGGGCAAATTTCATGCCATGAAAATTGGTGTTAAAAGATCTTGAGAAAATAAGGTACCATGCACGTTTTGAGATTTCTAAGTTAAAAGAATGGTTCAGAAGGGTGGATTAAGATGAAAAGTATAGAGAATACAGTTTTCAATATCACTTCCTATTAGTCATTATAGGATCTTAAAGAAAATTAAATCTATCTCCTCGATATATTCATTGGCTTTCATCAGTTTTGGACTTTTCATCAGTTTTGGACAAGTTTACAAATATTTAGTTTATACTTTCATTTGATTATATTATATAGAGACAACAGGATGTGAAATTAAGGTTTTCAAAAATTCAGATGATTCCACTAAATTTGGTTTACGATATTATGAAAGTTAATTTTTTTCATAAAATATAATGTAATTAAAGGAAACTTGACACATAACAACTTAAGTTGACATTTGAAATCCTTCAATCAAGTGCGCGAAAAACTTCATCCGACAAGAATGTGAAAGTTTTAGTAGCATTATGCGTAGCATATACGTTTGTTAAGAAAAGCAAGTATGTTTTGCTTTAGGGAAAAAAAATAATAAAAAAATAAAAAAGCATGTCTTTTTAAACAAGAACATCCATAACAAAAGCATGTTGAACAATATAAACATGAACACTTCTCTAACACAATTGTGATTCAATAACTCCAAAGCTGTTACATCATTCTAGATTTCTAACCAAATTATATAATTTCTGGTGTATCATTATAACCAGTGGTTCTATATTGTTGGTTAATTGAATGAATGCAAACACAACCACTGGCACAACACAAGCGCTAGTGGCAAAATATTTGTCACTATGTAAGACAGCACATATGCCTGGCAATCATTGCATAAACAATGAGTAATTGGTGGAGCCTCGTTCGTGTTAAAATAAAGAAGTAATGTTTATTTCATTGTAACTGTCAATGTACAATATTGAACCTATTTATAGGTTGGGAGTTATAATACAAAAATTGTAAGTAGAATAATATATTACAACTATGGTAATAGAAATATGTCTCAATAATGTTGATTGATATGATTGATGATTATATATTAACATCCCCCCGCAAACTCAAGGTGGTGAGATGAATGCAAGCTTGAGTTTGGAAATCAATTCACGAAAACGTCTTGGAGGATGAGATTTGGTGAAAACATCAGCAGGCTGATCAGCAGAAGCAATTGAGTGAAGTTTAATAGTACCTTGATGAACATGTTGGTTAACAAAATGACAATCAATTTCAATGTGTTTGGTGCGTTCATGAAAGATATCATTATGAGCAATCTGGATAGCACTACGATTGTCACAACAAAGAGGAGTGGCTGTGGAGTGGTGAATTCCTATATCTGTAAGTAACCAGCGCAGCCAAACAAGTTCTTGAGTAGTGTCAGCGAGGGCCCGATATTCAGCCTCAGTGCTAGATCAAGCGATAACATTCTGTTTCTTACTATGCCATGATATGAGAGACTCTCCAAGAAAGAAACAGTCACCAGTGGTAGATCATCGATCAGTAGGATCACCAGCCCAATCTGCATCTGAATAAGCACATAACTCTAAAGAGGAGTGAGTAGAAAAATGAAGACCATAAAACATCATGCCCTTAAGATACCACGAAAGATGAATAACAGCAGCAAAGTGAGTGGAATGAGGAGCAGACATAAACTGGCTAACAACATGCACAACATATGCAATGTCTGGTCGAGTCACGGTCAAATAAATAAGACTTCTAACAAATTGACGATAAAGAGAAAGATCACTGAGTGGTGTGCCTTCGAAAGGCGTGAGTTTAACATTGACTTTTAAGGGACTAGTACTTATTTTACTATCAGTCAAGCCAGCACGAGTAAGAAGATCTAAAATATATTTTGCTTGAGAAAGATAGTAACCATCAGAGTCCGAAGAAACCTCAAGTCCAAGAAAATAACTGAGAGAGCTAAGATCCTTCATCTCAAATTGCTGTTGGAGATAATCCTTAAGATCAGAGATACCAGTAATATCGTCGCCTGTAATAATCATGTCATCTACATAGAGTAACAAGAAAACAGAACCTTGAGTTGTCTTACGAAGAAATAGTGCAGAATCATAAGAACTAGAGACAAAGCCAAACTGCATAATGGTGGAAGAGAACTTGGCAAACCAAGCTCTAGGAGCCTGCTTGAGCCCATACAGTGCCCGACAAAGACGACAAACCTTGTGTGGAGGATGTGGATACCCTGGTGGTGGTGTCATATAAACCTCTTCAGTAAGATCCCCATTAAGAAAGACATTTTTCACATCCATTTGAAATAAATTCCATCGTTTGATTGCAGCGACTACCGGTAAGCTACGAACAGATGTAAGGTGAGCAACAGGTGCAAATGTCTCCTCATAATCAATAAAATAAAGGATAACAATCTACTAGCAGCCACGATCATAGCAACCGTTTCCTTCGCAGCAGGTCTCACTATTCCAGGGGGATTCATAACTGATAAAGGACCTCATCAGGGTACTGCTGTTTTAACAGGAACCGAAAATTTCAAAACATTTGTTTTATTCAATACCACGTCCTTGTTCTTGTCCAGCCTTGCCGTCTTGTTTTTTCTACTTGAACCGTTTTTCTCTTTCAATACCATAAAGCATTTGCTAGGAGTGGCGGTCGGTCCTTCTCTTACTACTTATGCAATGTTGACCATGATGGGGGCATTCCTTTCAGGCACATGGGCAGTGTTACAAGAACCCGACAGAAATCATGCCATTATCGGTAGCTCCATCGTCGTGGGATTATTTTTATTTCTTTTAGCTGGTTGCCAGCTGTGCACCTTAAAGTTGCCGTTAACTCTCCTTAAGATGATGCCCACAGGAAATCACCCTCTTATTAACGAAATTCTTTTACGCATGCTTAGCTATGTGCCTCACGAATAAGTTAAAATTGTACGCGAGATTATGTAATTCAGCGTGGAAAACTTAGATTAGTTGAAGAAAAAAATTGGGTTTTAAGTCCCAGTTGGTTTATGTGAGTGATGTAACTAGTTCATAGAATTGAAATTGATATTTTAGAAATAAAAAATAAAGAATTTAAGCATATTTTGTAAGTTAAATAGATTAAAATTAAATGAATAATTAGATTCTGAAATTACAGTCCAATTCATACAGTCTAGTTTTAATTATATACATTTACTTTAAAAAAAGTTATAATTTTTCTTCAAAAAATAAAAGTTATAATTATATTTAGTATTAATAGTTTTCTTATAAAACGGTAGGAACACTTTGTTTTTGTTTTTTTTTTTTTTTTGACATGAGGAAGTACAATCTTCAATAATAATAATAATAATAATAATAAAAACAAAACAAAGAAATGGGGAAGCACTTGTTTTTCCAATCATTGGTACATGTAATTGAGATTTTATTTCTTCTTTTCGAACAACTGTAAATACACATAAAAATGTATATAAAAAGGTCTTGGACCTTCCATCCTCAGACATGACCTCTATTTACTTGTCTGTTTCTAGCCGCACATATTATCTAATATATTAATATAGACTATTATATATGCAAAGTCTTGATTATAGGACTATATGAAAGATCTTGATTTAAATTTACAACACATAATTTAAGATCCTATCAAGATATTAAAGCTTCATTCAAGACTTGTCTAATAAATTGTTTAATCCCTTATCTTGGGTTGTGAAAACATTATTAGCCGTTCATGGTTATAGAAAGATCATTAGTCATGTAATTTAAAACTCATAGCATTCACTAATTAGCCAGTTCATGATTCCTCCATGATCAGGATGACACTTTGCCAAAGAGATGTTGCTTAAATCCGAGAGGTAGGGGTAAAAGAGAGGAGGAGATTGAATTCCTCCATCAGGATTCCACTTCACTAAAGATAATATTGCTTAGATTTGAGAGGTAAGGGTAAAGCAAAGGAGGAGATTGAAGATGCAAAGGAGGAGACCGATGCAGAGACGGAGACCGATGATACAGAGGAAAAGACTAAAGATGAAGTATATGAAACAGATAGCAATTCCCAGGTACTTGTTTGCTCTACACCTACTCCCTGACATTAACAAACCCTTGTAAACAGCTGGTTATCTCTAACCCTGGTTATTGTTTAACTTATCAGGAAAATTGGGATGCATCGTCAGATTTTTCTGAGGAGATTAACAAATCAGATGTGGAAGATAGCATTGTAAATATTAAGAGAAGGATTGAAGAGTTAATTTTACAACTTGAGGCAGCCGCTAATTTAGATAAAAGAACACCAAATTTTAAGGAAGATTTGGAGGCACTAGTTTTCCAACTTGAGGATCTTAGAAAAATGTTTAGCGAATTTTCACGTGATCCAATATAAATTAGGATTATATAAATCCCTCTAGAAAGAATAAAGATTTTTATTTAATTATGTTATGTATGATTTTCTCCTTTAGCCACTTGTGTACCTGCATTCATTGTGAAAATGAAAACAAATGTTAGTTTGTTATTTATTTTGAATTTCATCTACTTTTGAAATATTAGTACTATCACGTGTTAACCTTAAATCTTAAATATTATAATTGAATATTTTTCAATCAACTTAAACCCTCTCTCCCCATTTTATCTTAAATTTTTATTACATAAGTTATAACGATAAGGAGCATTTCGCATATGTTTGACATCTATCATCTGTACACGTTACACATGTTACATGTGAGGAGAGGTGTCATGTGTAAATTTCATGTCATAAATACTATAGTTAAGTTTTTTCCCATTAATTTAACCTTTTGGTTCTGATAGTAACTAACTAATACAATTAAATCATAAATTAATGACTTTAGCTCTACAAGTTTGATAGGGGTAGATGATGCCATCGTCATCTTTGTCAAAGAAGGAAACAAGCAGTCCTGTTATTGTTTTTGTGCATGTACTCCATTTACATTTCTTGTCTTGGGCATAATACAAGCTAGGCCGATGTATTTCTGATAAATAAAAAAACATATGTGTGGAGACAAAAGGAAAGGACTAGCTAACAACATACAAGACTTGACAACAAATAAAATTAAGTAATTAAAGTAAGAATTTTTCACACATTAATTGAAAATGGCGAAATTTATTGCTTATATCTAATTTTGAAAATCTCTACGAGTTAGAGCCACAGTAAAATTCAAATTTGTTTTCGAAGAATGTTTTTCTATCTAAATCAAATTATATTTATGTTTTATTCAAATTTATGACTTAAAAACAGTGAGAAACCCTTTTTTTTTTAAAAAAATAAAACAGTGAGAAACTTGTGAGGCAAACGTGATAGAGTAATGGAAAAGTGGGAAAGATGTTAAGGTGTTTTTGTAACTTCTTGACTAGAGTGACAGAGTAGTAGAAAAATGATCAAGATGTAAAGATGTATTTGTAACTTTTAAATATATGGTGATAGAGTAATAGAAAAGTGAGAAAGATTTAAAGGTGTTTTTGTAACTTTTTGACTATACAATGATAAAATAACAGAAAAGTGAGAAAGATGTAAAGTGCTTTTATAACTCTTGGAGTACTATAGGGTGAAAAGAAGCTTCCTGACTTTATTATATGACTAAAAACGAACTGTGACAATCATAAACCTTAGAAACCTATAAGGTAACAATCAATATTTAGCCAACAAATTAATAAAATTAAAATCAATGTATGTGAACATATCCAATTTCCAGTCGGTACACAAGTATGGATATTAATGTGGATATCAACAATTATACTTGATTACTGGATCGTGGCCTGTGTAATGTTGGGTACCAGACCCAACCAAATATGAATACCATCCCTCTAATCTTAACTCAAAAAAATTATATAATTACATCATTATTTATGGTATCATTATGGGTCATTTGTTTCTTATCTAAAATATAAATAAATTCTAAAATTTATAAAAAGAAAACTGAATAGGGGCTAAAACCTCAAATAAATAGTCCGCTCGATATATGTATTCATTTTAATTTTTTATTTGTTTTCATTTGAAAAGCAAGAAATGAGTTTTGCATAGTATTTATACTAAAAAATAAATAATAAAAATGAATCTGATAATAAAAATTAAAAAATTTCAAAGCGAAAATACAAAAACAGTATACGGTAAAATTACTTTGAAATGTAAAATTGTAACAAATTTATATTTATTGATAATTAGATTTAAATGATTTCAAAAAAAAAATGTTTTTATTTAAATTATAAAATAAAATGGTATAATTTAAATAAAAAATATTAAACTAAAATATCATAAATGAAAGTTTATGGCACAAATTATCATAGTCATTAAGTTATATTTTACTGTCACCATCTTTTTCTTCTTCAAAGACAACAACGGCAAAACTTCTTTGGTGATAGCGGGGGAGCCTGTTGTCTACTTGCCCGCATCTATTATGTGATGTTTTTTTTTTTGCTCTCTCATTTCATTTCATTTCATTTGGAAAAACTCTCAAAAATCCGTCGGCAGCTTGCGTCATTCTCCGTTCTTCCACCTAGTTTTAAAATTACCCAAAATCCCACCTACGATCAAATTTCTAACGAAAATGTTAGCGAGACATCAAAATATAGAATTTGCCCTTATATTTAAATAATATAAAATTAAAAAAAAATAAGAAAATTCAATTTTTTTTTTGGAAGTAGTATTTAAAAATAAAAAATTATAAACTAATAAAAACTTATTTTCACCATCCATTTATGTCTTATTTTGTATTTTTAAAATTTTTTTAAATATATTTATTTAGTGTATTAATCTCCATCGTCCATCTAATTTTATGAATAAAGATGGATCTATCCATGTTCGATCTAGTTTCATTGGATTGTCGGACGATCTGGAACCAAATCATCTAGCACCAATTACATCCTAACATCATCACCCTCTATTTGCTATCAAACCGCAACACCACCACCACCAATCCATCATCAAACCCTAACACAACCACCACCGATTCACCCACAACATCACCCACCCAATCGAACACATCAAACCGTCGCCACATAAATCACCCAAACCACACATCAATCGATTCAGTGCCTTCAGCGAGTGACGGAGCAATAGAAGGATTGGACGATGGTGGAGAAGTGGAAAGATCATTGTTGCATAGTCGAGAATGACAAAGTAGAAGAAGGAGAGACTTTGGGAGTCGAAGAAACATAATAAGGAGATAAGGTGAGAGAAGAAGAGAGAGTGAGAGAGACTGGTGACGGAAGATGGGAGGGAGAGTGGCGAGGTGAGAGAAAAATGATTTTATTTTTTAATTTAATTTTTAAATTTTAAGTTATTTGTTTAATTTATTTTAATATCATTTTTATGAATTGACTATTATACCCTTTTAAGGTTAACCACTTTTAACATAACCTTTGATGGTCAAGGGTATTTTTGGTTTTTCACTTTCCTCCGGGGATATTTTAATTTTTTATTCAATTTTGGGGTAGGTTTTGGGTAAATTTTAAACTAGAGGAGATGGAATGGAGAATAACAAAAATATTTAAAAGAATAACAATAATGAATAAAGAAAAAACTAAGTATTATTATTATTTTTTTGGGATGAGGGACTTAAACTTAGGACTCCAGTTTTGTTGAGAGATGTGTGATTACTAATTAGACTAGGTATAAAATCATAATTAAAAATACATATTATTACTAAAATATTAACAAGTAGAAGAGGTAAAAAATACATCATAATGATTAAGAAAGAATCTAGAAAACTTGATAATATTAAATCTATTTATAAAATTATATACATAGAATTTGAAAACTTTAACAATTTTTAAAAATTTTGAGGTGGGGCACTGGACCTATGTTAGGTCCGCCAATGATCATAACTTCATAAAAGAGCAGTCGTGACCGTAGAGGAGCCTTTTGTCATGTTCCGTTTATTCAATCATTTTTAAGCTTCCTAGAGGAATTTCAGGCTCATAATGTGATGGATGCTCCCTGGATTTCTAGTCCCGTCGAAGTTTGCTGAAGGTGTGGATTTTGCCTGGACAAATCAAGCGCTGAATTACCTAATGAATTGGTGCTCCACCTTCTTCACTCTTACAATCCCTTCGTCCTCCCCATGTTCAGTGACAATATGGAGTATTCCATATAAATTAAAGTTTGCTTCTGTCAATTTAACTTTGAAGATAGCCTTGGCATCACTCCCACTAATTTAATATCTCATCAACATAAACCAAAACAAGTAGAAAAATAGACTTCCTGTATAAAATAAATGCAAACTGCTCAATTTCATAAAGTCGGTGTTAATAGTTTTTATTAAGTTTTTGATATTTCATACACAACTTGCACTTGGTTAATGTGAAAGTGACATGGGAACATGTGAAATAATGGATATTTTGTCTTGCCATTTAATTTTTTTTTTTTTTAAATTATTATTGTCTATAGGATGTGTATATTAAACTATTTGCAACTAACTTGCTCAATATCTATAAATTCGGTATAAATTTTATTTATTTATTTATTTTTAATAAAAACAAGAGAGCAGTCAAACGATTACAGAAATCTAATTTAAATTACTCTAAATAATAGATTTCCTTTTCCCATGGCATCACTCCCACTTATTCAATATCTCATCAACATAAACCAAAAAAAGTAGAAGATAAGTTCCTCTATAAAACAAATGCAACTTGCTCAATTTTACAAAGTCGATGTTTAATAGTTTTGTAAGTTTAGGATATTTCATACACAACTTGCATTTAGTTAATGTGAAAACAACATTGGAACATGTGAAAGAATAAATATTTTGTGTTGTCATATATATATATATATATTTGTTAATTTATAGAATGTGTATATTAAACTATTTGCAAATATCTACAAACTTCGTATAAATATTATTTATTTATTTTTATTGATAAAGACAAGAAAACAGTCAAGTGATGACAAGAATTTAATTTAAAATATTTTAAATAATATATTTTCTTATCCCATTTACTTGTGCATGAGTATCTATTAATTATTTTTTTTTTTTTCTACTTGGGGAGGAGGATTTGAACACAAGACATTCACTTTGTGGAAAATTAAGGTTACCACTAGGCTATACATGCGGATCGCCTATTATGTATTCTTTAAATTTAAACACATTGTTTTCAATTATGAATAAAATATCAATAGGTTGAAGTTTATTGTTTGAGTGCCGATATTTACGCTCCTCTAAAACTCTTTATACGCCCATTTAGTATGTTTAACCCATTTCATTAGTGGAAATTACAAGAAATGACCATCCTAAAAGAGAGATTTTTGTTTTTACCCACTATTTAAAAAAAAAAAAAACAAATAGGAGTTTGGACGCCCTCAAACAAATTAATTCCACACTATACCTAAATCACCTATAGTGCCCCTGCCACAATTTTATCCACAAACCCCTAACTTTTAACATTTTCCCAAAAAAAAAAAAAACCGGAATATTCAATTATGAAACTACCTTGGCATATATAATGGGTTAAAAAGTCGATCCCATCCTTATTTCCATGATTTCAAAACTTTGTCATATATCTGTTTTGCACCCGGTACCTAATCGCAACTCGACTAGCCATTTCCACTGTCTCCGGCCTTCTCGCTCTGTTGCCAACCTTGCCAAACTTTCTCTTGTCATTGGTGAGCTTGTTCACCTCCTCTATTGGCCAAGGCACGCGATGTTTGGATTCTGTTTAAAAATTTGTAATTTTTTTTTTAATTTTATTTTGCAATTTTTGTAGTTTTTTTGTGTTATAAATATTGGGTAATGACGAATAGGGTTATATTAGGTTAGATTTGGTTGGATATAACTTAAAAAATGGAGGATTTTGGTGAGAACAGTGTCATCGTTTTCGACAAGATGAATCAGTCTTTAAGTGGGTTAAAACTAGATTATGCAACATTTGGCTTCTGTTTGAAAATTTGTGATTTTTTTATTTTGTTCTGCGGTTTTTATATTTGTTTTGTGTTATGGATATTGGGTAATGATAAATAGGGTTAGATTAGGAAACATTTGGTTGGATTTGGCTTGAAAAATGGAGGAATCTGCTAAGAGCATCTCGAATATGACGATTTTGCCGATCAATTTTTAAGTGGGATGTTGAAACCGATGAATAACTTTCACTGGTTTTCACATCAAACTTAAAAACTGATCCTTGTAATAAATTTAAATTAGTAATAATAAATTAATTTAGGAATAATTAAATTAAATAATTAATTAAACGTAATTAAATTAGTAGTAATTAATTAGATTGTAAATGAAATAAATTAAATTAATTAAGTAAATTTTTGAAATAAAGTCAAAGACAATGTAAGATTATAAAAAGCAAATAAATTGTAAAAGGTAATTTTTATTTAAATATAAGCCAAAAATTAAATTGATGATTAAATAAACTAAATTGATTAAATTGATTGAGATAAAAATAATTAAATGAATGTAACTAGAGTAAAAATTATTTAAATTAAAGAAATGAAAATAAAATTATATTAGCCAACAATAAAAATAAAAAAAAAAAGTTGTATTAATTTTTGTATTTAATTATAAATTTTAGTAAAGTCTTACCAACCATTTTCTATTTTTATTTCCTACATATGCAATTCAATTATATACATAGTTTGCAAATAGTTGACGAGTGAATGGATAGGAATACACACATTAGTTACAAATGGGTTGATAAAATAATTGCAGTTGTTACTAGACGAGGTTTTTACCAACGGTTCATAAATGAGTACCTGTTCACACATATCATGATGATACCCAGCAATAACATGATTGCTCCTGTCGTGATATTAGGGTTTCTTATCAGAGAGGAGGTGGTTCTTGATGGCCACCGTGATAAGATGTGGTTTGAGATCGAGAAGTGAACATATAGGTTTGGGAAATGAGATTTCTTATTCATAATAGGACTCCCGTTTGGGTATATCGACCTAAAGGTCTTCGATACATTACAAAATGGCAAGTAGAGTCTCTTATAGTGATTTTTCAATGGAGTGTCACCGAATGTGCCTAGCATAATCACGTTATGCGAGGCAAGGAGCATTACAACATGTAAGGGCCATGCAGTTGAGGTTGTAGTAAATGATGAGGATCAGTTGAAGTTACCTAATGTATCAATCGCCTTTCATCTATTCTTTAGGCAAGATGACAGGTTCCTCACTTTCTGTGGGTCATTATGGAGGATGCAGAAGTGTGCAGCTCGTTCCTTTGGGGTACATTGGCCTATAGTATGCTTATTCACAACCTCTATTTGGTGATTAATGAGGAGCGGATTAAAAACCCACCACCCACCTAAGACCGTTAACATTAATGGTTATGTCCCTGCATTTCAGGTACACCTAATACGATTAATATTTATGTCTTTCTTTGGGCATTTTAGGCACAACTAATATGATTAATATTAATGGGTTTTTGTTAAAATATATATACTAATTATATGTTTGTTTTTTGTTTAATCATTTGTGCATTATAGTGATGGCTACTCAAAATGTTCTCGATGTTCAACAATAGGATAGGGATAAGAAACATCGACTGTGAAGATGAGCTGCCAAGGTGGAAGAGATGGACACTTAATGGCGTATCACACCTTAGTGATTTTTCCCTTGTAAATGTTGAATCTAACCTAAATTGGTTTCTTTATTATTATTATTATTATTATTATTATTTTAACTATCCTCATTTGTAATATATTAAGTATATTATAATATAACTATATATATTGTAGATATTTGGTAGGAGGAGAACTTTTGAGCCCATGGATGCCGAAAGAGACATGAATTATTAGAGTTAATTCAATCCTAAGCATTCGATTGGTGAAAAGGCCTATAAAATTGGCGATGTATAGAGTAAGGATGATGATGAGGTGGAGGGTGGAGAGGTTATGATGATCATGAGGTGGAGGGTGGAGGGGTGATGATGGTTATGAGGTGGAAGGTGGAGGAGGTGATGATGATCATGAGGTGGAGGAGTTTACTAGGGAGGAGGATGAACAACATGAAGATGTCTTAGACATACAAACTGCTGGATTAAAGGATACATATTTAAAGCTTAAGGATAAAAAGGTCGCACGATGTATGACACTTACATCTTGAGTTATGAATCTTATATTATTATTTAATTTATTTCATTATTAAATGAATATCAATTTTAGTAAATATAAAACTTATGGGCATGTTGTATAGTAGTACGAAGTTGGACAGAGAGACAAAGTCTCTAAACATGATAGACGAAGTGTAATTATTTAAATATACAAGTTATATTTCGTCGGATACTCAAAAAACAGGGGACACTTGTCAAAATTTTTGTGAAATTGTTTTCAAAGTATAATTATATATATATATATTATGTAAGTGAAGAAGTTATTTGAGTATCTTATGGAGTTGTAGAAGACAAACTACAAGATCCTAAGTAGAATGGATAAAAGGTTGAAAAGGGTGGAAGATTATCTAAAAATTCATAGGCCTCCAGTTGGTGGGGATGATCTGGATGACGATGATAATGGTGGAAGCTCTATCCAGGATGAGCAAATCCTTAACCCACCACCACTCATCAAGATGAGGAGGTCCATCATTCACCCCTTTATCAAGAGGACCAGGAGGTCTACCAATCCTAGGGTGCCCATCAATCACCCATTCATTGGGAGGATTGGGATGTCCAACAGTCCCAGGGTGTCCACCAATCACCCTTACATCAGAAGGACTAAGAGGTCCACTAGTCTCAGAATGTCCAACAATCACCCCTTCATCAAAACCAAGAGGTCTACCAATCCTAAGAGGTCCTAGGAGATCCATCAGTCTTAGAAGCCAAGTGTGGTGATAATCAGGTAAATTTTGTAATTCTATTATGTTCTAGTCTTACGTATCATTCTAAATGTCTAATTTCAATTTTTTGATTTACTTAAAATTGTAGGAGGAGTTTGTCGGGACCCACACCAAATCCCCCTATGGAACTTGATGGGAGTCTCGAAGTGATGGGACCCACCCCACTTTCCCTTTACAGGGCCCAGGTGCCTGCCGGCACCCCACTGAATCTCTTTGTATTTTATTCTATTACATCTAGTTGGGAATCCAAGGAGCAAAGCCTAGAACTGAAAATCATCAGAATTCAGATAAACTTGAAATTAATTAAAATTTGTTTTCTATAGTTTAAAATTTCTTTAAAAATTTCGACAGAATTTCCTCAATTTTTCGGGATTACCAAAGTTTACAAAATCAACCTGCAATTCAAAATTTACACTTATAAAGTTTCACACATTTTCTCCACTTCCAATTGAACCTCAGGTCTATTTCAATGGCAATCCCTAGCCACAATTTCTAAGTAAATCAAATCGGTTTAATATCAACTTTGAAAAAATAAATATTCGTTTACAATTCAAAACTTTAAATCAAAATAATAATTTACATTCAAAAGATATTTACAACCAAAATAAAGTTGATATATTCTTTTGTGCATTGCTACTTTTACATTAATAGAAATTTTATTTCTTCAGCTGCTTTCATTCGGATGGAGGGGAACGTGGATCCTGTCAGCTGGAACCTAGACCTGGGGAGGTTTTTACAAAAATTTATAAAATATGAGCTATGAAAGCTCAGTAAGTGCGAGGCTTACTAACTTAAATTATTTTCTAAAGAATAACCTCACTAAAACATTTATAAAAATTTCTATTTCTTACAGTGTTCAGAAATATAACTTTAGAATTGATATTAACAAAATTCAGATTTAAAATAATAAAATTCAGAACTAGCAGATAAAAATTTATATTAAAAATGGTAATCAATTTCAGAAATTTTTATAAAATTTCATATATAACAGAATTTCAAAACAGTTTCAAATATACTAGAATTTTATATAATTTCAAAACCACCAATGGATTTCCAGAAGCATATAGATAATGGTCACATGTACTAGGCGGGACGAACTACTATCCTCAGCATTAGTGACAGCCATCAGTGCTTCACACCCAGCGTCCTTCACACTTTCTGACATATACAGAAGACATCCCACTAACACGCTGCAAATTAAATCCATAGTGCAAGCGAAATGAAATAATACCCCTCGCGTATATTCGGCGGCACGACTCGATTGACAAACTCAATTCCCTCCAGAGTTAGTAACATCCCATCCTAGACTAACCATACACGCAGGGGTATTTCGATCGGGTCTAACCAGATATATATTTTCAAATACCATCAATTCCATAACAGATAGTGTAATCCATTGGGTTTGAAAAATTCAATAATTTCTTTATGCCACTCATAAATAAATTCATTTATTTCAATTGCTCATAAAAATCATATATCATTTTTGAATGGCATATAGTTCACAATTCATTGCATATATTTTTCATGCATAAACCATAACACATTCAAATTAAAATGGAACATTTAAATCACTTATTAGTTTCCATAACCCACATGAAATAAATAAAAATTATTTCATACTCAAACAACTTTAAACATAAAATTTTTAAAGTATGATTTGCACTCACTATTTTTGATCACTTGGTGGCTAATCAATCTTCCCCCTTTTTAGCTTTCTTTTTGCCCAATTTGAACACCTATAAACCACCATTTTAGGTCCCAAAATTTCATCAATAACAAGCCCATTCATAGTTAAACAAAATCACATTTTTATTAACCAATACTAACAATCAATATTAATCCTTAAACTAATCTTAAACTAACCCAATTAACCATTATTCATTCTCATCATTGTAACCCATTCTCCTTCATTTAATTCATAAGCAAAATTTATCAATTTCAACATTTAAAATCCATTCATTCAACCAACAAAAATCATCAATCCAATTAATACATTTAGACCCACTAAAACTCATGAAATAATTCCACCATACATCCAACACTTCTTAACTTCAATTCCCTTCATTCCATTCATATTTATTCAACATCATACACATTTAAACACTTTAATATCCTATGGTATCACAAGAATTCAATGAAATTCAAGGTGCCCTTCAACCTAACAAAAAATTAAATTTCATACCAATTTGTCCATTTGATTAAAACTCATTCCATCAATTGTCTCCATACCAATTAATTCATCAACCAAAACCCTTAAACACATTAAAATCCAACACCCACACTAGGCACCCATTCTTGCCATATACTAACTCCACACACACAAAATCATTCATTTCATTTTTCTTCAATTAAATAACACAAATTTCTACTAATTTAACTCATCTAACATTCAATAAACTTAAATCAATTAAACCCATCAATTATCATCATCATCCATTCAAACCCTAACCTTCAACACACTAAAAAAATCCCACCAAACTCATATCACATTCTACTCAATTCTAAGCTTAAAATCATGATAAACAACCTTCAAACAACTCACAAACAACATCACTACATCCATCAATCACCATCTCCAACAAGACCCATAAAAACTCATCAAAAACTCTATCAATTTAACTATAAATTCAACCAACTAACTTACCTTGTTTTCTTGATGATTCTTGGAGCTAAGAGGATGAAAAACTTGAGAGAAATCACCCCAAACCAGCAGCTCACTCCTACTTTTTCTTCTTTTTCTACAGTTCTCTCTCTTTTCCTCTCTTTTCTTTCTTTTTTCGGTTCCTCTTTGGTTTGGTCAGATTGCTTCTATTTTGCTCTTCATTTGGGCTACAACTTTATAAACTAAGCTCCCTTAATGACCATTTTGCCCTTAAGATTCACCTAAAATGCCAAACATATCCCTTAATTACACTAATCACACTTTTATTGGTTATTACTTACATAATTATCCACCACACATAATTTAATTAATTTCTAATTTATCTTCACCACATATTTAGTCAAAAGGTGACTGTTAGGTGTTAATCCACCATTGGTCCATTAATAATCACATGGATAGTGCTTTTAGAATGGGTTTAATATCATAAAATCTTATTTATACCCTTAACATTAAAAATTAATACAATTCATTCTGAAATAAATTCCAAATTAATTCTATGAACACCCATTCATAATATTGACTTTAAAATACTCTAATTAGGTCTCTTAGGACTCAATCCATTGCTTCGAAAAAAAATTCAAACGGAGTTTAGGTCAACAGTATTCACAATCCTGTCCGTAAGGGCGTTTTCGTCGGGTAACTTTCAAAACCTTCAGAAACTACCCAAACCGACTCATTTTTCCTTCACTTCAGTTTTATTGGGTCCTACTAACCATTCTAAATATTTTTTATTTTCCGTGGCCAGTCTCAAAATTTCACTATTCATCGGGTACTATTCATCCGGAGATACTATTCACCCAGCAATGTTACTATTCATCCGTAAATTCACTATTAATCATAAAATGAAAGTTTGGGGTCTTACACAAAGCACCCCGACGAAACTCAATCGAACCATCATTTTAGTTTAAAAGGGTCCCGTAAAGGTACCACTCTCACTTAAAATTTCTTTTCTAAAGAAACGGGTGTAATTTTTTTTTTCTTTTTTTAATGTTTGTTTACAAAACCAAGTTATAAAAATTTTGATAGCACAACGACTGTTTTTCTAAAATTTTCACCTGCAAAAGTTTAGAAAAGATGTACATTTTTATAACAATCAAATTCTCAACTTCTGGGTCTCAGACCCTCTTTTTCATTTTTCCACAAATCAACCACAAATATGCTTTTAATTTAAAATAAAACTTGAAAATCATTTCATTTACACATAAGTGTACTATACATGCCAAAATATAATATTTGCAAAATATACATCAAATCATGATTAGTTATGCATGAACATGATATTTCAAAATAAACAAGTGCAATGGCATCATGTCTTTAGCCCATCTACACATCCAACGGAGCCCTTTCTGATTGACGGCTCATACCTGCACTTGGGGAGGATTTTTTAAAAATATAAAAAGAGTGGTGAACATTTAACTCAGTGAGTAGGTAAACTTTTTAAGCTATAATATTCGCTTTCTAAATATATATCCTCCCAAAATAATTTAGAAAACTAATAATTTCTTCTTCACTTTTATAAAACTGTAAAACTAGCATAAAACATGTAAATATTACTTTATTGCTCGAAAATTAGTAATAACTTTTATAAAATGTAAACTTTCTTGTTTTCTAACTTTACGTCGAATGACGTGCTTTTTCCTTTTAAAACTTGTCAAGGTAATCCAGGGAAACTTGTCCTTACGTGACGGTACGTATACACATCACTAAAACTCAGGAATGCTGCCATGTGTAGTGTTGCAAATGTGGGAAACTCTAGGGTCGCGATTCCCCCCCAACATCAGGCAGATCTATACTACCATATACGTGCAGAGGGCGACACACTAACTTAAACCCCTAAGTTAGTGACTCTCCCAACCATCTTGCCTTACATGCATACGGTACTTCAATCAGGTATACTGGGGATTAGGGTAAACAAAACGCATTTACAAATCCTTTCAATATATTTTAAAAATCTCACTTGCACTAGACATGAAAGTATATTGATTTAACTATCAAATGTTCTTTTTTTCAAGTATATGATTTACAACCATAATACTATCTCTTTAAGGCAAAAGGCTAAAATTTTATAAATTCCTTTAGCATGTCTCTTTTATGCATGTATTTCACTCAAACATACTAAATTGCTTTACTACTAAAATATATATACATTTACAACATAAATTTAGAAACTTACATGAATTATTAGAAAACATTAACATGCTAAAAGTTTAATCAATTCAACAATTATAAATTGGATATGTAATCAAAATTTGCAAACATAAATTATCAACTAGTAAAACTCATAAAAACTTTTAAAATAACCACACTCACTACTTGCTTTCCAAACTAGCAAACCACTCTTTCAAGTTCTTCATTTTCCCTTCACTCCTCCTACACTTTAATCCAAGCATAATTTTTTTTTTTTTACTTAGAATTCATATATGCATCAACTAATAAACTCAACTCAATTTCAACATGTTATGAACACTAACTTCACATTCTTGACATACTTTTAAACTAACATTTTAACATCTATTTCTATTTATTTCTTTTGCACAAACTTACTAGAACACATGCTAAACACCATAAAAACACACCAAATGGTTGAAATTCATCTTAAACATCACCAACCCACATTGGCCAATTTCAATACACCATCCACTCAAATAAATTTCTTCCATTTTTATGGTTCCAATAACATTCAAATCATCCAAAAATTCATATAATATACCAACATCAATTTAATAAACTCAATTTATTATTTGAATCATAACCCTTCAACTTGGCCAACTGAAATTGATATATATACACATGACTTTCTTTTTCATTTTTCTTGATTCCAACCAACTTAAACACATATAAATAAGCATAAAACTCCATCAAAATCATCAAACATAAATGGAATCAAGAGATGTACACAAAATTGAAAATTTTCACTTAATAGAATATTATCCATTTTCTTTTGTTTTCTTAACATATTCTTGTCTCAATTCATGCAAACTAATTCCCTAACACTAAAATATAACTCAAATCCACAATCAAGCATGAGATTAGTGTGCTCACCTTGCTACTAATCACTTGAATATCTCCTTAGATCCAAGTCCAATTTTTACTACAAATAACCTTACAAGTTTGTCAAAACTTCAATTAACTACTTAGACTAGAACACTAACCAAAAATTGATGAAAACCCATAAAACCCTAGCTTGAATACTTACTTGATTCTCTAACTTTTCTTGCTCAAATTCATCCCCTCACTCTCTTGAATACTTTTTGATGAAGATGAGAGGAAAAAAATGATGGAAATCACTTTGGATGCCAAGCCACTTTCTTCTTCTTATTCTTCCTTCTTCTTTCTTCCTTTTTCTTTCTTCTTTCAGTCTCCTTTTTCTTTCTCACAAAATCTTCTACTATTGGCCGAATATAAAGGTTCTCTCATCGTCTCATGCACTTCACTTTATATAGGCCATGTTTTACTTGACAAAATTGCTCTTAACCATCTCTAAAATATCAAACTTATCCTTAGTTACACTTATTAACATTTAATTGATCCACATGTTATCTACTAATACCATAAACTATATCATGCAAATTTAAAATTCTATGGCAACTCATTTGGTCATCACTTTTGACTTTAAGTTGTCACTCTCTCATTAGCTCATTCCACTTGACATGGATTGTGCTTCTATGTGACAATTCTTCATACCATAGTTAGTTTGCCCTTTTATTTATATATTAAATTTTCATTCAACTGTAAATAAATTCCAAAAATATTCTATGGTTATTCAATCATCAAATTGACCATGAAGTACTCTAATTGGATATCTTAGTTTTCAATTCCATGCTTTGAAATAAAATTCAAATGGATTTAAAATAAAAAATATTCACTATTCTTCCATTAAGGGTATTTTCATCCGATTGTCTCCGAAGCTCTTAAAATCTACTCAAACGAACTCATTATTGATCTGTTTTAGTTTCCTTAGACTCTAATACTCCTAGAAATTTTAGATTTTTTGGGGTCTGTTTCATTAAAATCACATTCATCATGCACTATTCACCCGAAAATACTATTCATCAAAAAAATTTTATTTCTCCTAAAATAAAATTCTAGGTTCTATATAATTCATCCAGGAATATGGAAAACGAAAGACAAAGCCATTGGTATCTCTACAAAAGCCATACACAGATCCTTAATTGCTAAAAAAGAAAAAAAAAATGCCAAAGAAAGTAGCAGTTGAGGAGGTGGCGGAGTCTGTAGACCCTATACAGGCTGTATACAATGACTACAAAGTTTCCTCATTTTTGGACTTGTGGTATTGATAAAATACATCATTACCCTTTTATCTTGATTACTAATGTAATAAAATTTCCAATAATTAACTTTTTGTTTTTAATTTTAGGCATGCGATTGATCGTTATGGGTGGAGCGTGACATCGTCCATACTGAAAACCATCAAGGACAACCACCAACGGTTGACTTCAGATCATATAGATTGTTATTTGATGTGCCTCCAAAAGAAATGGTGGAATGAGATTGAGGACAATAGGTACGTGATCCTTAGGAGTACCTTGTTTGTCAGTGTTTACACTTTAATTATGTATTTTAATTTTTTGTCATGTGTCTATGAAGTTAAGTTAAATAACATGTTTAATTTTTATTTTGTAGGCAATGACAACATACTATTACCAACAACGATATGTTGACTTGCGAATAAAATTTGATCTTACTACTACTATTGTACCCTTAGAGTGACTACCATTCGCTAGTGGTGAGATAGAAGCATTAGTCTCGTGATGGCATGTTGAAAATGTAAGTGTTGTTCTAAGATTAAGAGTTACTATTTAATCCTTCGAATTAGTACAATACCACTGATGTCTTCAAACTATAGGTGCTGCTTCCATGTAGTCTTAATCAAAATCATTGAGTCCTTTGCCTGGTGTGCCTGAGAATAGAAGGTATTAATGTATGATCCCCTTGGAGATATCGACTTTGATATACGAAGGCAGCCACTTGAGCCACTGCTATGTTTGATGCCCATCATGTTGCTGCTTATTAGATATTATGAGAGGAATAAAATAAATATCTCACCCATGGAAGATCGGTGGAAAGTTGAGCATTTTGATAAAGTGCATATGCCCTAGTAACCTGATAAGTGAGTAAATTAATTACTTAATTATATTCTAAATGTTAATTAATTTAATTAAATTAATTTATTACTGATATAGGATAAGTTATAGAGCATACGTGGTAATGTATGCACACGACCTTTTACAGTCCAAAAAGGATACATGGAAACCAAGACAAAGCGATAAGGTTGAAAATGCCATTGTATTAAGGGCAGAAATAGCTGGGGATCTATGTATGTATTCCATACCACTGTATAAGGTTGATAAATCTAGGTAATGTATATTAGATACAGATGGAAATGTTGTATATAATAAGTAAATTAATTAATTTATTATTCATTTTTGTTAATTACTAACTTATGGAAATAATCTACTAATTATATTATACTGGTTAATATTAATTACTTAATATGTTAATTATTAACTTACGAAAATACTTAACTAGGTAAAAAATAATATTAAACATTTAAGAATAATAAATTAAAAAAGTAGTTTATAAATTGATTTAATATATTATTGATTTAAGTAAACTAAATAATAGCTAACATGAAGAAGATGAAGTCAAACTCAAACTCAAAGTCAACATGGATAAGCCAACATGGAAAAACCAGCATGAGAAAGGTAAAGTCCAAGTCAAACTCAAAGTCCAAGTCCAACACAACAATTAGTATACTTTTAGAATAAGTCACTGTTTTTAAGGGGACTTAAAAACCAAAATCGGTTTTTAAGTGCCCTTAAAAACCGATCATAATTTTATTGGTTGTTTTTCCGCTTTTTTCTCACCTTTTGATGGTTTTCAATTACCAAAAAGACAAAAAATCATAGAATTAATATTATATTCCATAATAGGTCAATATTACAAACAAACATGGTTCGATGCGTCAAAAATAAGATTGCACAAGGTGATACATAGTCACCCACTGCCATCTCTCACTCCGATGTCATCACATAGTGGCATTTTGTAAGTTATTTAGTCCATTAAGTTTAATTGATTAAATCCAAGCAATTGGGGCAGCATTTATTGACCATTGGAAGCCATAGAAAGGTGAAAAAAATTTTAAAAAACAATTAAAAAAAAAAAAAAACAATGGATTGGTTTTTAAGGGCACTTAAAAATCGATCTCAGTTTTTAAGTGCCTTTAAAAACCAATCATAATTTTATGGGTTATTTTTCTCCTTTTACTTTCATTTTGTTTGGTGTAAAAAATATTGAATCAGTTTTTAAGTACACCTAAAAACCAATATTTTAGGGGCCATAGAAACCGTTGCTAGTTTTTAATGACATTTAAAAAGAAGATCAACATGTTATATTATTTATTGATTATTTTCCCCCTTTTTTCTTCCATTTAATAAATTTATTATACTTTATTCTCAATTTAATTACATTAATTTAAAGTATTCCTATTTCAATTACTTTAGTTTATTAAATTTTAATTTTTAACTAATTTAATTTTTAATAATTAGTCAAACTTTGACAGAGTCTCCCCTGTTTTTTTACTATCTAGGTATAATAGCATCTGCATTAGATACCAATGAATATGAATATGAATATTACACCCACCACCATTACAAAATATCCAATAAAGTCAACATTTTTCACAATCTTATGCAAAATATGACATACATGGAGTAGGAAGTTTCAAAATATAACATACATGAAAACAGAAGTTTCAAATTAATGTCTATTCATCGTTTTCATCATTACCACTTTTTTTGGGAGTAAGAAACCGTAAATAACATCAACTTTGGTTGTGTCTAGTCTCATGATAAAGGCGACATCTTTGGGAGGGCACAACATCTTCAGCAGCATTTGTGCTCGTCCCAGTTTCTTCAACATCGACTGCACTAGTCCCGAATTCTTCGACAATGGCTATGCTAATCCCACCTTCTTTAGCAACAGCTCCGCTCATCGCATTAATGGCAAATGTGGAAGGGTTAGGGCAATAAAGATGTTTGTGTCCCTTTTAACCATATTTTCCATGCTTTTTTCTACAACAATCTTCCCCAATTGAATGAATCTGAACCTCTTTTAGTCTACGTACTTGTCTTTATCCTACAAATGGTAGAACAATCATGCTTTTAACTTCTACGAGAACATTCCAACTGGTCAAGTAAGGGACATAATTGATCGGATGTGTATATACAACTTTCAGCCATTATGCAAAGTGTATCACAACTAGCTCCCTTGAACTTGACATGTATAAAAAAAGTAGAGTGTTACGATATGACATTAAATAGCAAAAGTAACAACGCACAATTATGATACCTGACAACAGAACATACATGAATACATGACAACTGATTTAGGTTCTACTAATAGCAAGTGCATGTTTGCTAGTATATCAACCATTGCATTGCCTTTGTCAGGATGTATGATGGTGTATGTGTTCGATTCTGTAATGGGATAGACCGATTGTTGATATATTTTTCGCCAACACGACATGATCGTATCTAGCAGTGGTATCATGAGTTATGAGTTTCTCAGCAGTAATACGTTTATTATTAAATCATTTATGTAGCACATTTCTCACATATTCATGTACAATTGTTATTAGCAAATGGCGTGCTTGTATCATGCATTTGTTGAACGACTCTACAATGTTGGTAGTGATCATTTCATATCTTCTTTTTAGACAATGTAAATGTGACCACTTACCCACTCCAACCTTAACCAAATTTGCAAGTGTTTTCAAATATAACACCCGAATTTCTACCAAAATTTTATCGCACTCATGTGTCAAATAACTATATGCTACAAGGTAAAACGCATCCATCATATCTGAACGCTTTTTACAATATTGCTTCAGGTTTTGCGACAGGTGAACAAAACTCAGCATGTGTGGGACTTTAGGGAAAACTACTCTTATCGCATTCAATATGCTTTTATGACAATCAGATATAATAAGCAAATCGTCTAACATATCGATAGCCTCTTGCAATTTTTTTAAGATCCAAGCCATGAATGGTCTAACTCTCCATCTACAAATCCAAAAGCGATAGGATAAATAATCTCAAACCTATCTTTGTATACAACGAAAAAATCACCCTTGTATATTCAGCTTTCAAATGAGTGGCATCAATAGTAACAATCGGTCTTACGTAAGATTAAACACTCTCAATGGAAGCTCCAAGTGCAACGAACAAATATAAAAACCAATTGTTTTAATAATCTAAATTGTCGTCATTGTGTTGAGATTTGATCGTTTAACATGTTAAAATTGGAAGAAAGCTATTGATATGACTCATTTGCTTGCCTATATGCTACTTTCTTCGCATATTGTAAAGCCTTCCAAGCTTTATTGTACAAATTTGCACGCTATACCACTTCAACATTTCTCCGATCAAACGATTAGGTGTATAAATATCTTGCTCCCCATTTTTCTCTTATACAATTTTTTAATAACAATTGCCTTCACACTCCTCATATGTGAATCTATGGTTGCTTGATGACATATGTGTTCCTATACATACTTTAGCACAAACCACATCAAACAACCCTTTTTACATCTTACACGAATCGCAAAACTATAACTTTAGTCCTTACAACCGACCTCAAATCGCTTCATGCACGAACATCTAATCTGATATTCAAACCTAGCTTTAAGAGCATATTTTCCAATGGTTGTATTTAGTTCTTATTTACTGTCAAAGAATGCACCTTTATATAATGTACCATGTTTTTAGATTGTTGACACGATGCTAGAAGTAGCCTTAATTTTGCCTAGTTCTATACTAGGAACAATCCAGTATAGTTGTGAAGGGTCGCACTAAACCTGTGAACTCAAAAATCATATTTTTGGAAACTATCCATCGTCAATGGCATCATCATCTCGAGCATCCTCTTTATCACTATCCCGTGTCCCATTAGTATCATTATTTGTATCCTGATCTTCGTCATTATAGGAATCATTCATATATTCATCATTAATGCCATACATTGGACTTTCTATGGATGTAAATGCAACAATAAAAGCAAAAATTTGGTTGCTACCACTACTTAAAGCAAGATAAAATTGACTTTTAATCATAAGAAGATTTACTAGTCTATCCATATTTGCCACGTCATGTTCTGTGTCTGGTATTGAGTTAATGACATACAGACGAATGTAGGCCTACTAACTCTAACTCCAAAATCTCTTGCAATCTTATCAACATAAATCTCTCTAACATCAACATTTTTAACAGTCGTCATACCAACCATACCAAGATAGGACATGATGTGTATCTTTTTAACTGGGCTATTTGCCACACTTTGGAGTAAATAATGAATATGATTATTCCACTTTCATCTATCAATGTCAGCCTCTCTGCAAACAGTGTCCACCAATGATGAACAACTACTATTTTTGGGGACCCCAAACATGATCGCCTTACCCTTACCGTAGTTAGATCTATTTCACTCTTCATTGTAGTTGATTATGATAGTCTCTTGAGTCATTCCTATAACTTAAAAAAAAATAAATAAATTAGTCTCACTCTAGTGGGTCAACATTACAAAATCTAATCATATCTAACCAAATCTAACACAAAAAATCAGTACTCAACATCCAAAACACAGGAAATATAAAGACTATAATAAAATTGCCTAAATTGGTTTTTAAGTAGACTTAAAAATCGGTATCGAATTTTAAGTCCACTTAAAAATTTGATTTAGTTGCAGAATCCGTAGAAACCGTAGATCTGCCTTACGGATACCATAAATCATAACCAAAATCACTCTCAAACCAAATCCAACCAAATTGAACAAAATACAATCATATCTAACCAAATTATCAATTCCCAGATCCAAAACACAAGAAATATAAAAAAATATGCTAAAATTGCTTAAATCGATTTTTAAGTGAACTTAAAAACCGATACCAATTTTTAAGTGATTTTGTCATAGATTGTGCAAAAATTGTAGATCTACCTTACGAATACCATAAATCACAACTAAAATCACTCTTAAGGTCTTTAGCTTGCAATGTGAACAAAAAAACCTAAAAAATGACCAAGAAAAACACATACATTACTTTCAAAACTCAAATTACTTGAATGGAAGAAGAAACCTGATAACCTGCAATGGATGAAACTTGAATGGATCAAGAACCTTAAATAGAGGAGGAAGCTTGAATGAAGAATCTCTTATTAGGAGGTTTGTTTTTCGACTTCAATGGTGAATGGAAGAAAAAAAAAAACTATGAATAGAATAGAGAAAAGATATAAGGATATTGTTAAGAAGAAGAAGGGGATTTTGGTAATTTCAGGTTAAGGCAAGTGGTGATTTTCATTTAAGGGTAGTTTAGTAATATTGGGTATAGAATGAAAATAGTTTGTATTAGGGGTTAACAACAAATTTAAAAAAAAAAAATGGGTAAAAACAAAACCTTTCCTTTGGTTTGGCCAAAAATTACAAAGTTCCCTTTCATTAAATGAGCCATAATTATAAAAATAAATTACATAAACAACTTAAGTTTAACTGTACTAGCAATTTGATGGGAATTTTGATTGTAATTATACAAACATCCTCTCAATTGACTTTCGTAAACTCAAACCTCATATGAGTACTGCTCTATCTACAAGTGTGTGGAGTGTGATGTAAGTTCCATATCAAATGCATTCTTGCGCCTCGTGTTGTTAAACGTGATTGTGATTGTAATATACCCTCCCAACTTTAGTGTTGTAAATGTATTGTACAAGCATGTCCTTATTTACGGAATAAAGAAATAAATTAAAGTGCCCAGATGAGTAATCGAATTCTGGTAGAAATTTTCGAATGTGAAATTGAGTTACGAAAAAAAAATGTCCAAGTAGATCGGAAACGATTTTGGATATGAAAAGCAGTATGACGGTTTATTATAGTATATAATACAATTAGTGTTGACGAAATTTCTAAGAAAGGGCATGAGTGACTAAACTAGTTAGAGATATATGCAAGAATATTTTTAGAATCTTAAAGTATGGAAGAATGTAGAGATAAGGAGGGCAAACTTGTAAATTAAACTAATAGCATGCTTGTAATTATAACCCAAACTTGAGGGGCAAAGTGTTAAGGCATGATAAGGCTATATAAAGCGGTAGATGGTAGAAGAACTGAGAAGATTTTGGAAGAAATTACTTGGGTGTTTGATAGAAACCAGACCAGAGGACAATTGCCATTTTTCATGCTTTTCAAGTTATTTTGTGAGTGGATTTTAAGTCATCAAAAGATTGTGAACAAGTCTAGGAAGGATATCCAACAAAATCAAGTGATTTTCAAGTGGTAAAGTCTAAATTTTCTTGACTTTTAATGAGATTTTTGTGTATGGATTCAAGGATTTGAGACTTCAAATTGGTGGGACAACAAGGTTAGAGGTTCAAGATTACTTGGTAAGCATACTAGTAAAAATGAATTTTTGATTTAAGTGTGAATTGATGTTAGTTAGGATACTAGTTATTTTGCCGTGAGATTGGAAGTTATTTTGGTGTAAATTCAAGTGTGAAACTTGAAGAAGAGTTGATATGGTATTGTATGTAAGTCACGGTTAAGATAGGTTTCCAATGGTCCAATTTAAGTTTGATATTTTTGAATGATTTTCATACATGCAAATGTGTTAAAATATTGAGTTTTGATGTTGAAATTAAAAGCAAAAATATGATACATCAAGCTGTCATGTTTCAGCCATGTTGAGTTTAAAGTGTTAGATAATTATTTTTACATGTTTTGAATGATTTCATAGCTTGTGTTGGTGATGGAATTAATATAAAATTTAGAAGGGATGCATTAGAATGTTGAATGGCTACTTGATGGTCAAACTTTGTTTAATTGCACAAGGGTAATGTTTTACATGCCTAAATATTAAGAAATTCAAATAGGAAGTATATGCAAATAATTGGAATCATTATGAATTGAACGAAGGGTGTTCGGAAGCCCCATGTAACTAAGCGGTTGTTTGCATGTTAATGTGCCAATGGTAGAGTATATGCCTGGTTAAAGTAATTATGACATTGACTAAACGTAGAATGTGAAAACATGTAGGTAACACGGAATTGAGAAAACCCTAAATCGTGCGTTATAGTGAGTCAATAATCGTTGAGTGTCTTTTAAAATGTTATGTTATGATATATTTAAAATAATGCAATGACGTGTTGAAAATTGATTTTGAATTAAATGAATCTTATATGAAAATAATTTGCATGGATTGTGCAAATTTTTATACAAGATATGGATTAAGTGAATTTGGAAAGATTACATGAAATATGTTCACGAACCTATAGTATGCCTTATAGGTATTTTAGATATCTCTGGTACAGGTTGAGTACCCTAAGCGTGCATTGGCAATGTCGGGGGTATTTGTCACTAACACAGGGAGGAAATCCAGGGGAGGGAATATAATATGTGAGTCTGTTTAGTTCTGTGTGTCGCCCATGCATGTACGGGGTATATTATTAGGTAGCTTCCACTTGAACGAGGAAAAATGCCGCTTCGTAACGAGGTAAAATTCTACTATGCAAAACTAGATAAATGGCCTGAACGAGGGAAAATTCTGGGATGGCCTGAGCAAGGAAAAATTCTGCTCCATGCCTAGGGTACCATGTGGTATGGACTATTAGTAGTTGACTCATTTTATTCAAAAATTCTTTAAAAGCATTATTGCCACCACTATTTAAATTTTTTAGTAGAAAATTGAAATCATACAACATATTGTTTTATAATTCAATTTTACAATGCATGAATTTTGTTTATGATAATTGTTTATCCATGCACTAAATTAAGCTATGGTTTTCAGAAAACCAGATTTTTGTATTATAGCGATTAAATGTTTCTAAAATATTTCAAAAGATTTTAGGGAGGTCTGTTTTATAAAGTTAAGTTTGGCAGGAAACTTTATGACACTCACTAGGCTCGTATAGCTTGCACATTATTTTATGTTTAATAAATAAAAACCTCCCCAAGGATAGATAAAGGGACGGGTGTTTTAGTAGCAGGGATTCCAACTTAGGATTAGACGAATCGAGATGCATGAGTTGTGGTGATTACATGAATTTATTTTGGTTGCTCTTGAAATTTCATGTATTAACAATTGTATAAGTTTTCTTATGGTTTCAAAAAATGTGTAAAAGAATACAAGTTTTCTTATCTTGAATATCCTTGAGAGTTGGTATATTAATGACTATATAAATTTTTCCTATAATTTTGAAAAATGTGTAAATACGTATGTGCATGACGTGTAAATATATTTAAATTTATCTTTAAAATTGAGAGCATGTTTGTGGTTGCTTGTGGATTGAGAAAATGAGGGTCGGAGGCTCAGAAGTTTGAAAGAATTGTTTGTTTTATAATTGTATAAATTTTATGTAGAATTTTGCAGGGTGGCATTTTTAGAAAAATAGTCGTTATGCTGCCCAAATTTTTATAACTCTATATTATAAATGTGTAAAAAAAAAAAAAAAAAAAAACAATCCATTCGTTTCCATTAGAAAAGAGAATTCTAAAAGGATTTTTGAAAAAGAAAAACGGCTTAACTTCACGGAACCTTTCAGCCGGATTATTTATCGGCTGGAGGACTACCGTGAGGTTGCCAATGGACTACCGAATGTACGAAAATAGTGTGTAAGAATCGGGCCCTATCAGTGATCATGATCACTTGCTCACGCCTGCAGATTTGATACCACTAAAAAGTGTATTTAATGATACGATGTGATATTTATTGAAATAAAGAGATCATAGACATCATGTTTATTATTGCGAGGATTGCCTTTATATTACTCACATTGAATGCGTACTATCTAAGGTGAAGTTCCACCTTATAGTCACTTAGGAATAACATATTACTTTCTTAAAACAATTTTACATACCAAGCACTTTGATTGAGATCTAAAATAATGTTGTTTACTTTATTCTTCGTACATGTTTGCTATAAGAAGACCTTTCATTCAAGATACTAGAATACTTAGTTACTAGGAGTAGGGATGACTAAGATAAAGAGACTGATAAAGCAAAGAAAGAGACTGATGATGAACCAAAGAAGAAAGTTTTAGAGTTGAGCAAGAATGGAAGCGATTTAGAAGACTATAGTCTTGCAGTGATAGATAAGATAATCGTAAGTATTAAGAAAAAGATGGATAAATTAGTTTTAAACTTGAGGTTGTCCAAGAAATACATCCCCAAAAATTAAATTCTCTATTTTAACACTATCAATTGTCGAACTTGAGCAAGTAGAATCATTTATCAATATTTGATATATCTCAAATTATTTGAGCCTCTTAGTTACAATTAGACCCTAAAGCTTAAGTTGATAAGAAATGACCAAATTATAATATTTAAAACTTGAGATTATGATAAGTTAACATGCTCCCTCATGCGTAATGTGGACAAATAACAGACGATAGACACATGTTAAATACCTTCTACCGTATAATATATGTAATGAAAATATTTGCAAATAAAGTGGGGAGAGAGGGTTTGAGTCAGAGACCTTCAAGTTCTGATATCAGGTTAGTTACAATTAGATCCAAGAACTTAAGTTGATAGAAAATAACCTAACTATAGTAATTAACACTTAAGATTATGAGACGTTAACAAAGCCCACAGTTTAATACTTATGCTATATTATTTTCTTGAAAATTATGTTTCAGTTGTGTTCTTTATTTATATTTAGTCATTCTATAACATAACCATCATTAGAAACATAAGTATTTTTGGTTGAGCACTACTGCAAACATAGAATTATAAGATGCAAACCGTGTAAGTAAATTGATCAAAATCTTATTTCATTAATAAACCAACAGAAATTTAGAAGTACTTGCCTTAATTAGAGAATTTTTACATGCTTTGTTTCAACAGAAAGTTCCGCTACCAACATAAACTGAAGCTCTGCAATGTCAAGGAGGGAATCCTAGCCTGCTCTCGTTGTTCCATCAAGATTGTCCCAGTTTCAGCTGATCGTTGTATAGATAGCAGATTTTGTTAGGAGTTTCTGGAAAAAAGCTCAGCATCCATTCGTCATGTTGACAATGTCTGTGTTTTCACTGTCTTCCATTCACTACAAAACCAATAGCGGTACTTCCTGAAAGATCCAGTACCTCAAGGTTTGAAAAAGTTTTCAAAAGATGTCAATGCTTTTAAGGTCTAAACAAACTCTTCAGTTGACGAGGGTCGTGAGGATGCTGAGTTTGAAGATTAATTACAACTCTTATGTGCTTCCTGAGAGCTCGTGAATATGAATGCAAAACATATGGTACAAGGATTCAGCTGCCTTTTCAAGCAACAAATTTGACTCATATCAATCGAGCATAGGTTCCTTCAGGCACGGCATTTCCATTCGTAAAGAGTAAATCCTTTCTTTTACCTGCTGCAAAGCACTACATCCTCTCAAATCCAGCTCCTCAAGTCTTGCAAGTCCTTGCATTTTTGGCAGATTTATTAACATTGTACAATCCTTTAGCAGAAGCTGACAAGGTTTTTGAGGTTGGAAAGGGATGGCAACCTACTGATTTCCGTTTTTGAGCAGTTGAGGTAGCGAAGACGCAACAGGTGTTCAAAGGATTCATCTATAATTTCAGGCAATTTGGGAGCACCAGAAACATCAATTAACTCAAGAGTTTTAAGAGATGCAAAGGATGACAGCTCTACTAATTCAGAACAACCACTCAAATTGAGTTCTGAGAGATTGCGAGGGCATGGGAGGCAACCTACTGATTTTAGTTTTCGACAGATTAGGGATTTTAAGATCATCCAACTTCGCAATGGAATCCTTGAACTTGAAGTTACTAAAGTCGCTTGCCCCCGACAGATCAAGAATCTGGAGATTTGTTAACTGCTGCAATTTGGGAAGCTGGTGTAATTTATTACAGAGCCTCTTAATGAGATCCGTTTCAGGTCTTTAAGACCACCAATCACCGGTGGCTTTTGAACTTTGGTATGAGAGAGTCAATTGTCTGAAGATTTGGAATCTCTGTTAAAGCTGTGTCATCAAAGTTCTCCAAAGAGTGAGCCTCTGAAAGATCAAGCATCTCAAGCTTACCAAGGCCTTTAAGGCTTGGTAATTTTTCCAAACGAGAGCAATGCCTAAGGATGAGCACACGTAGTTCCCTTAGATTGGAAAACGTTGGCAGTAATGTGATCTACAGCCCCGATAGGTTCAGGCTTTGAAGTTGAGTCATCACATCAAACAGAGTCTTTGGCATTGACATCAAGGAACTATCACCAGCTCTGCTGTCAGATATCTCCAGAACTCTCAATGTTTAAGATTACCAATGTGTGTGGCGTCATCCAACAGATCACAGTTCCTCAAAACAAGAACATGCAGCTCCTTCAAACTAGACAATGATGAGATCAGTGGCTTGTATGTGGAATTGAAAACAGCAAGAACCTTGAGTTTTGGCATGGAACTGAAGAATTTTTTGTGGACTTCACGGTTGAGACGAGCGCCATCAATCAATAATGTAGAGATTTTCGTCACACTTTTAGGATTGTATAATGTTTTTATCATGCCATCCATTTGTGTGACTCTCCCAAAACCTTCACCATTTTCAAACACACGAACTAGTCCCAGATTGGCCATAGCACCAAATCCACGAATACGGGTATTAATCATATTCAATGCCGCCCCTTCCATCACTACAATATTATTCTCTTGCATCTTCAACATGGCACGATCAATAAGCTCCATTAGAACAAGATGTCCAGCCTGATATGCCATCTCAATCTGATCATCGGGATTGAAATAGCCTTCCATTATCCAATGAGTGATCAACTTATTTTAATGCATGCCACCATAATTGTGAACAAATTGCAAGCTATGCCAAAAGCAGTTCTGTGTACCAACGCTTAACATCATGTCATATGCACAGTAATGCAGTGGATTCACATCCTGAAATGGTTTCTCATAATAAGTTGCTTTCAGTAAAGCACTTTCCGATGTCAAATCTTTGTTATCATTTTGGGCAATGTAATTCAAGGCTCCTCCGATCACAGTGATAGGAGCAGGCAAACATCTGCTTCTCACTTCTGCTATAACCTTAGAGAACTGAGTCTCATTATATTTGTGCCCAACACGTTTTCTTGAATGAAGATAATGATTCTTCAAGTGACAAGGCCCCCAACTCAATCTCGTTAATGGTCTGTACCTCATTATCAGCTCCTGATCTCCCAGATTTACATCTAGTAATTATAATCTTTAAATGCTTATGGTTGATGGACAAAAGCACTGGCAAAATACTTAGCTTGAATTCGTTGTTATCCATGTTACTTCCCTCATAATCAAGAACCAGCAGAAGATATTTTGCACCTTGAAGCATTCTTTTCCCGAGTTGTGCTTGTATCTTCTGCTTCAAGCAATCAATAGTCTCATCTTCTTCTTCCTTTTCTGCATTCTGATATTCATCTTTCTCCCAGTCCACAGTATTTACCTTCAAGTCTTTTGCAGGCTTATCAAGTTCGGTGTTCTCATCTTCATATTCCCATTCTTCAGGAATGGAACCAGAAGACACTTGATCATAAATGGCCTTGTAAAGTAATTTGGCATTATACGTTTTGGTCACAGACACCAAGAAACTCATAACACGAACCATCACCAGTTGCACTCTCAATTATCTCTCTTGCCATCCATGATGCTGTTCCCTTCTCTTCAGCGAGAATGACTGCGGACTCGTTTCCGCTTTTCAGAAGTTCTAGTATTTCTCTTATACGTGCTTCCATTGCCTCTAGTTTGGATCCTGATTAAAAAATAAAAAAGATAAATAAATCTAAAGAGAAGAAAGGCTTCTGCATAGCATTATGGTTCTGATTAATTACAAAGTATTATAGTATTTCAATCAAACCATAGAAAATGCATACATTAATTTGTCCCCGACTTTGCTTCTATGTTTTTACGTAGAATGACATATCCTGAACTGAAACGTCAATTGGATTTCAACTTACAGATTTTAAGCACAAACATAGAGGCAGAAAGTATTCAGAGAATTTCTATTCACGGGTAAATTCAAAATCATCTCAACTTCCTCAGGTAGGAAATACTAATCTTTTTCTTATCGACAAATACACATCTCTAATGAAGAAACATAATTTCTTGAATCACAACATCAAAAACAAAAATTCAAAATTCAATCCATATACATATTTGCTGGAGCCAGAAAAACGAATTTAGGGGTCAATAAACTAATATATAATATGTGATCCAACCAGCCCTCAAAAACAGATCACTGACAAGTAAAATACTAAGCAAAACAGTCTAAGATATCACTAATAACTAATCGAAATAAAACAATCAATCAAGAACAAATAAGAAAAGCAAATCAGAGATGACACACAGGTTTATAGTGGTTCGGCCAATTGTGCCTACGTCCACTTTGAGCTACAGCAATCTTATTCACTAGAAGAAATTTTCTGGTTTCAGTACAATGGATTCTTCAACACTCTTTGCTAAGAAAAATGTTTTTCAAGAACAACACAAACACCCAAACCTCACTACAATTGCTCTCTATTTTCTCTCACAGAGTTTTTCTCACAATGAAAAACTTCACAAGTAACCAGAATCTCTCAGTCACCCATGAATGAATTAATCTATGAGAATATATATACTACTCAACAGAAAAAGTACTCTCCTATTAGAATTGAATATCTCTGCCAGTAGTTCAGTTATGTTGTTTCACTTCTTCTTAGCAATGCCACGTCATTGTTGACTAATAAATCAAAACCACTCATCACAATTCTCCACCTTGGTTTTGATTCTACATATATGATAATCATGCTGCAGCCCCTTAAGCCCCTAAGGGCCTCATGCTTCTTTGATTTGGATCAAGTTCAAGCAATGCTTGAACTTGCTTGTTGCAACTGGTTTAGTTAACATATCTGCAGGATTGTTATCTGTGTGAACCTTCTCCACTACTATTTCACCTTTTGACAAAATATCCCTTACAAAATGCAACTTAACATCAATGTGCTTAGTGCGTTCATGAAACATCTGATTTTTGGTTAGATGTATCGCACTCTGATTGTCACAGTGCACCACCAAAGCTTCTTGCTTGATCCCCAACTCTCTCAACATGCCTTTGATCCACAAAGCTTCCTTTACTGCTTCTGTGACAGCTGTATACTCTGCTTCAGTTGAAGACAATGCCACTATAGGCTGCAAATTAGCTTTCCAACTTATTGCACTTCCAAACAACACAAACACATAACCTGTCAACGACTTCCTACTATCCAAACAGCCAGCAAAATCTGAATCCACATATCCCTCAGCCCCTTTAAACCTTAAATCATTACCTCCAAAGAGTAATCCCAATCCAGTAGAGCCCTTCAAGTACCTAAGCACCCATTTAACAGCTTGCCAGTGCTCAATTCCAGGTTTTGACATAAACCTGCTAACCAGACTTGAAGCATATGCTAAATCAGGTCTACTACACACCATAGCATACATAATGCTCCCTACTGCATTAGAATAAGGAACATTCTCCATTCTTTTCAACTCTTCATCCAAGTTATCTTCCTTAACTGCAGTAAGTTTAAAGTGTTATGCTATTGGACAACTTACTGGTTTTGCATCAATCATACCAAATCTATTAAGCACCTTCTTGATATACCCTTCTTGAGACAAAAACAAAGTACCATTTTGTCTATTCCTGTATATCTCCATCCCAAGTATTTTCTTGGCAGGACCTAAGTCCTTCATCTCAAATCTGCCTTTGAGTTGAGTTTTCAGTTTTTCCACCTCAATTCTACTTCTACTAGCAAGTAACATATCATCAACATACAATAATAGATATGTCTCTACTATTCCTAAGTTTTTCTTCATGTATACACAACTATCAAACTTGCTTCTCTCAAAACCACTCTTGATCATAAAATCATCAAAACACTTATACCATTGCCTAGGAGACTGCTTCAAACTATAAAGAGCTCTCTTCAAGAGACATACCTTATTTCCATGCCTCTTATCTTCAAACCCCTCCGGTTGCTTCATGTATATTGTCTCCTCAATGACCCCATGCAAAAAAGCAGTTTTGACGTCCATCTGATCTAGTTCCATGTTGAACTTTGTTGTCATTGCAAGCAATATTCGAATTGAGCTGTGTTTCACAACTGGGGAGAAAATTTCATTGTAATCCACTCCTTCCTTTTGTGTAAAACCCCTTGCAACTAGTCTGGCCTTATATCTAGCTGGCTCAACTCCAAGAATCCCTTCTTTCCTTTTAAACAACCACTTGCAATCAACTAGCTTCTGTCCTTCAAGCTTGTCAACTAGAACCCAGGTTTGATTCTTGTGTAAAGAACTGATTTCTTCCTCCATTGCAGCTAGCCACTTCTTATTATCTTCACATTTAATAGCTTGAGTGTATGATTCTGGTTCAAAATGAGTTACCTCACTTGCTGCAGCAAATGCAAATGCTGTGAAATCAGCATATCCATACTTGTCAGGTAGCCTAATAGTTCTTCTAACTCTGTCCCTTGCTAGATGATAATTCTGTAAACCTTCATTTGAGCAATCCATCGCTTGTTCCCCTTGAGCTTCTGTCTCATCAACATGTCTTGCTTCATAATCAATTTTAGATTTGTTCCCATGAGACTCCACCTCAATCTCAAATTGGTTTATGCCTCCAAATTCTGCTACATCAGGTTCATATTCTGACTTAAGTCCAGGAAATTCATTTTCATTAAAAACCACTTCTCTACTAATCAAACATCTCTTATGACTAGATTCCAAGCACCACAACTTGTACCCTTTCACTCCTTCAGGATATCCAATGAAGATACACTTTAGTGCTCTAGGCTCTAGCTTATCTTGCCTAATATAAGCATAAGCACTGCAGCCAAAAATTTTCAGATTTGAATAGTTAGAGGGTTTGTTGTACCACATCTCTTGTGGTGTTTTCAATCCTATAGTAGTAGAAGGGCACTTGTTAATCAGATGACATGCAGTCATTACTGCTTCAACCCAAAATTGTCTAGGTAGCTTTGCAGTACATAACATGCACCTCACTCTTTCAAGAATGGTTCTGTTCATCTGTTCAGCCAAACCATTCTGTTGAGGAGTGTCCCTAACCGTCTTGTGTCTTGCAATCCCCTCACTTCTACAAAAGACATTGAATTCCTCAGAACAGAACTCTAGGCCATTATCGGTTCTAAACTTTTTAATCTTCCTATTGGTTTGATTCTCAATCATCACCTTCCAAGCTTTGAACTTGTCAAATGCTTCATTCTTGGCTTTTAATAAGAAGACCCACACCTTCCTTGAATAATCATCCATAATAGATAAGAAGTATCTATTGCCTCCATGTGAAACAACTCTTGCTGGCCCCCAAAGATCAGCATGAATATAGTCTAGGATTCCACCAATTGTATGTATAGATTTGCTGAATTTGACCCGACAACTTTTCCCATATACACAAGATTGACAAAAGTCTAGATCACCAAGCTTCTCTTTCCCAAGTAACCCTTGTTTATGCAACTCTTGCAAACCTTTTTCATTGACATGCCCCAATCTTCTATGCCACAAACTTGCCTTGTTACTTCCACTAACAATCGTTACATCTGCTGTCCCTATTACAGTTTCACCAACCAAAGAATATAGACTATTTGATAGTTTTCCCTTCATAATTGTCATAGCACCTTTAATCACGTTCATGTAACCATTTTCAATTTTGACAGAACAACCCAATTTGTCTAACATACCAAGAGAGATTAAATTTCTTCTCAATTCAGGAACATACCTCACGTTACTGAGAACACGATCACAGCCATCAAACATTCTAATCTTTACCGAACCTAAACCAAGAACCTTGCATGCTTTGTTATTACCCAACAAAACAGTTCCTCCATTCAACTCTTGAAAAGATTGAAACCAGTCCTTATTTGGACTCATGTGGAATGAACAACCAGAGTCAAGTATCCATTCCTTTTGTGTTTCAGTTGTTGAATGTATCAAGACCTCAGATGACTCATAGCCATCAAATACTACTGATGCATCACCAGTTTCTGATTTCTTTTCACTTTGTTGCTTCAATCTTTCAGGACATTCACACCTAAAATGTCCAAGATTCTTGCAATGATGACACCTTAGCCTGGACTTGTCAGTTTTCTTCGATGACTTTGATCTGCTTCTACCCTTAGCTTTGTTATTGTCTTTTTTTTCGGATCTGCCTCTAACACTTAGTGCTTCATTACTGCTTCCAAAACCTCCAACCTTCTTTTCTTGCTTTAATTCCAATTCTTTGGATTTAATTGTAGGTTCTAATTCTTGCAACGTCAGAGATTCACGACTATACTTGATGGTGTCTCTAAGCTGACTGTAGGCCGATGGCAATGAATTCAAAAGAATGACTGTTTGATCCTCTTCATCAATCCTTTCTTCAATATTTTCTAGATCAATTACAATCCTGTTGAAATCATCAAGATTCTCATCAATCCTCTTGTCTTCCTGCATTCTGAATCCGAATAGCTTGGCCTTTAAATAGATTCGATTTGTAAGAGATTTCGTCATGTAGAGGCTTTCCAACTTCAACCAGATTTTAGCTATAGTCGTCTCCTTCGAAACCTGTTGTAACACATTATCACTTAAGTACAAAATGATAGTGCTATATGCCGTTTCCATCATCTCTTGTTTTTCTTCATTTGTCATCGTTTCGGGTAGTTTACTTAAACCACCAAGTGCTAAAGCCACTTTCTGTTGAACCAGAATAGCTTTCATTCTTTTTCGCCATGTACCGAAATCACCTTTGCCATTGAAACGCTCCATCTCAAACTTAGTTATTCCCATCTTGGATTAGAACCAGGCTCTGATACCAATTGTGATCCAACCAGCCCTCAAAAACAGATCACTGACAAGTAAAATACTAAGCAAAACAGTCCAAGATATCACTAATAACTAATCGAAATAAAACAATCAATCAACAACAAATAAGAAAAGCAAATCAGAGATGACACACAGGTTTATAGTGGTTCGGCCAATTGTGCTTACGTCCACTTTGAGCTGCAGCAATCTTATTCAATAGAAGAAATTTTCTGGTTTCAGTACAATGGATTCTTCAACACTCTTTGCTAAGAAAAATGTTTTTCAAGAACAACACAAACACCCAAACCTCACTACAGTTGCTCTCTATTTTCTCTCACAGAGTTTTTCTCACAATGAAAAACTTCACAAATAACCAGAATCTCTCAGTCACCCATGAATGAATTAATCGATGAGAATATATATACTACTCAATAGAAAAAGTACTCTCCTATTAGAATTGAATATCTCTGCCAGTAGTTCAGTTATGTTGTTTCACTTCTTCTTAGCAATGCCACATCATTGTTGACTAATAAATCAAAACCACTCATCACATAATATTTAAAGGTGGTAAGTAAATTTTATACAAAATCAAGAATTATACATGTAACCAACCTTTCGGGGATAATTTTCTAAAAATCTTTTTACACTGAAATATTATATCATAATATATAAACTAAAACAGATTTATCTCTTAATGATTAAATACTCTAAAAGGGTATATGAAGTGAGGTGCAACCAATGAAAGAGAATGCAGAAAGTCAACGAGTAAAAGAAATGGATGAGCAGAGAAGAAGGTACCTCCGAGAGACATATTGTCAATCCAGAGAAGCTGCAAAAATGCAGAGAGAGATAGTATTTGTTAGACAATCAATCTTTAATTATACACAAGTACCTAAAACGTTATATAACGAAAAATCTAAGCTGGTCAATTATGAGCAAGAACTTGATCAAAGAAAAAAAAAAGAACTTTTTGTAAATATTCACAGACATAATTTGATATAAAATGAAACAAAGATGGAAATGTTATATTTGTGAAGAAATATATGATAGCTTTGAGAACAGCAGATAGTAGGGTTATGTGCCCTAAGAGTGTGTAATTTATAAACGTTTAAATAAATAATATAAAATATGTTTATTTTATTCCGTTTATGTGCATTTATGAAATGTTTGCTTTATATAAATATCATATAACATCTATGATTAATTATATAGTCTCAAACTAAGTATATAAGTATTATATACAAGAGGTTTAATTTGAGATTAGTGATCTAAAGAGTCTATAGAAAGCAAACAAAGTTGAGTACTTTGTTTATGGTAAATCTATAGCTGCTATCAATTTCATATTTGATACGATGATCTTGTCTGGGATTATTCATACGGTGACATAAAAATGGAGCCACTTTACATAATAGAGATTATATAGGATTGGATTATGGTAAAAATGAATTTTTTATTAATATCTGTTAAACAAAAAAATTCATATCTATCGACTAGATGACCATATATAGATTGCTCTTGATCCTATGTGTTTTATGGACTTCTATTCGTTGAGTCATGTCTTTGGATTTACATGAGTGAGATTGTTATAAATTTATGGTCAATAAGCTTTATATTTTGGAGATGCGCTTTAATAAGTGATTGGGAACATTCTCCACAATATTACAATCCACTCCTTCTTACAAGAAATAGATAAGTAGTTCCCTTAAGTGTTGCTTTGGGTCTTAAATAATAAGAGCGCTTGACTTTTTGTTTATGAGTAAATGGAAAGATAAATTTATAAGTTATTATGGATATATTGTTCATAGAAATCAATGGTACTTAAACGAACAAAATATAAATAGAGAGGTATAACGGACTTTAATAACTTAGCTTTAATTATGAACTATTTGTGGAGGATCGAATCATATGACATGATTGTGTAAAACAACTACAAATTTGAGAGTACAACCATAAGTTTTTAATGGAGTAACTCTAAGATTAATAATAATGAATTATTAATTAAAGAGTTTAATTAATAATTCCGATATTTTTTTGTAGGTCCATTTGGTCCACTTGCTAGCTCACAACCACATAAAGAAATGAACGGAAGAATATAATTGGATTGTCCAATTATTAGTGTCACATATAAATTTTATGAACGCATTCACGAATTATTTAAATGATTTGATTATTTAAATATTTGTAATTATTAAATTAATTGTTAATTATTTAATTATCTGTAGAGGTTATGGGTTCAATTCTAAATGGTGTTATTAAATTATTTATGATCTGAAATCATTTAATTTAATGAAAAATTATTTATAAATTAATGGAGATAGTAATTTAATTTAATTGGAATTAGATTCCATATTAAATTAAATGAGTTTTAATTGAATAGAAATTGGATTCCATATTAAATTAAAAATAAAGAGTTCTAAGCCTATAAAGAATTTGATTGGATAGAAACTATAAAGAATTTGATTCCATATTGGATAGAAACTAAGTCTTTCAATTTAAAATGGAAATTAGATTTCTTGTTAAATTGAAAAACTCTAGCTTACCATTATAAAAGGGTGTTTTATGTTGGTAACTAAAGTGAGAATGTTTGGCTACTTGAACAAAAAACTTCCATTAATGAAAAACACTATGTTGTTGTCCACCTCATAAGAAATCAAGAAAATTGTCTTTGATTTCTACAGATCTTCTTTTATGAAAAGATTTCATGATTTGATTCTTCAAGATTATGTCCACACAATTTATTTTGTGAAGAGCCATGACAAGAAAGATCGAGTGATGAAGAATCTGTAAATCAAAATGGATCAATTCAATTTTCATGCAATGTAAGATTCGATCTTATTAATTTAGTTATTGAATTGTTATTATTAGTACCAATTGGATATGTTTTTGTTTGGAAAAAGTTTTAAAATCCATGTTTCCATATTAATCTAAAATCAATTTTTTCCTTTATCAGAAAAGACAGTTAGAAAAGCGCCTGAGAGAACTAATATGAAAAGGATGCAGTGGTAGAAAACATTACAGATTTCAATGCAAGTCTTTTAAAATTAAAATTATTCCTGCATAGCCAATCTTATCTAAAGATTATGCACCCCTAACTTCTTAAAATTCAATCTTGCAGATTTACCAACTTGTGTAAAAGTTCCCTTTTTTTTTTCATGGTGTTGGGTTAGAAGTCTTCCCATTATGTGTTGTGTTGATTTTGATGCTTGAATGAGTTGTATGATCTGTTGATATGAAATTGAAGTGATTGGAATGAAAAAGAATATAAGAAAATGAAGTTGACAGGTTTAAGGGTGTGTTTGGCCATAACTATGTAATTTTGTTAGATTATGACTTTTGAATGGTTTTGATGGGTTGATTGATCAAATGTGATGTGTAGATGATGAAATTAATGTGAAATGGAAAGGAAATCAAATGAATGGATGGATGGGCATGCATACTAGTGTGTGGCCAAGTCATGTTTGTGCATGAGCTTGAGTTATTTTAATATATAAGATATGGTTTTATTATATTTTGGCAAAAATTTAAATTGATTGGTATTCAAACGAATGAAAGAAAATAGAATAGGAAGTCATGGGTTAGTACTTGGCCTTGCCATAAAAAGTAGGTGTGCAATTGCCACTTGATTGTTTTGACATGTTTTAGTGATGTTTAGTAGATGTTTGAACATAATTGTGTAAAAGAAATCAAGAAAATTGGATGTTAGGATGTTAATCTAAAGATGAGTCAAGAATGAGATAGTATTGTAATTAACTTATTAAGGATGGTTTAAGTGGTAGTTATGATAAATTTTATGTTAATGTATGGCTTGTAGAGAAGGTGGAAGCACGAACGAAGCTTTTAAGAGATTGTTCAAGTAGTGGAAAAAAAAGTAGTGAGTGGTTATTTTTAAAACTATTTTTATGAGTTTTATTTATTATATTTGATTAAGGGAAAAATCTAAAAAGCCCTTTGAAAACCAAAATAACATCAATTTACCCCCTCTTTTGAAAATATTAGCTAAAACACCCCTTACTGTTTGCCAAAAGCGGTTTTGGTCAAGAGTTTTAGTGGTTTTGTAACAACAACATTAAAAGTCCAAAATACCCTTGTGAATTTGAAAAAAAAATAAATTAAAACTAAATAAATTAAATTTAAATAAAAAATTAATTAATTAAATTTAAATGAAATTTAAATAAATAATTAAATAATTAAATAAACAAATTTCATCAAATCTTTACCATTCATTTTAAAATGAATGGTGGAGATTAATTTAAACATATAAAAAAATTAAATAAATTAAACTTAAATAAAAAGTAAATAAATTAAATTAAATTGAAATTAAATAAAAAAATTCCATCAGTTCTCCACATCTGAAAAAAAATAAAAAATAAAAAATAAAAATAAAAATAAAAAACTTGAAAAAACAAGAACAAACGAACCTAGTGCTTGGGTTCCTTCGATGATCCAAAGAAAGCAACCAAAGTATACACAAATCCAATAAACCCAATTCCTCACCTGATTTCATCAATTAGATCAAACCCATAAAACTTAATGATCACTCATCCAATAATAAACGAACCCAAAAACAGCGGTCGCAGATCCACCTCCAGCCCGTCGCATTGTCCTTTTACCACCAGCATTGAATCACTCAATCCCTTCTACCACCAGCATTGACAAATCATCTGCGAACAGTTGTGATTGACAGTGATTTTCTGGTTGGAACCCAGATGACGGTTCTAGGTCTTCGAACCTAGATGACGTTTGGGTTTGAAGCTATTCGGCCATGGATGTTTGTTGGTGATGTTGTGGTGGGTTTGGTCGGAGATGTAGCCACCGTGGGTTTGGTCGGAGATGAAGTGGCAAGTCTATAAAGGCGTTGTTATTGGGTGGTGATCGAAGTGGAAAGTGGTGAAGTATAGAGAGAGAGGAAGAGGAGAGGGCGAAGAGGGAGGGGTGGAGAGGGTGGAGGTGGCGACGGAGATGGAAGAATGAAGGGAGAGGAGGAGGTGGGACTAGCGGCGACAAACAATGGGAAGAGAAAGAATGGAAGAGGTAGGGACTCGACAGAGGAGAGAAGAGATGTGGGTGGTTAGATTTGGATAGTGGATGGTAATGATGGTGTTGTTGTCAAGCTCGCCGATCGGATACTAGATCCGATCGGTGAGCTTGGGTAGTTGATAGAGGAGAGAGAAAGAAAATGAGAGATTAACATGGTGAAGAATGAGGAAAAGAGAGAGAGAAGGAATCTTTTTTTTTTAAATTTTTATTTAGTTTTTGAATTTTTTATTTTTATTTAATTTTTAACTCAAATCCATCTATCCTCCATATCATATATATTTACACTGACATTGACAATTTTACCCTCCAAATTCACGGAAACCGTTACTTTAATAACTAATTTACTATTTCAATTAACGGACAGACTTTTTTAGCTAATATTTTCAAAACCAGTGGTGGTTTGACATTATTTTCATTTCTAGGGGGATAAATTGATAATAACCCTTTGATTAATTTACTTGGTGAGTGGAGAATTATAGTAGATTGCAATTTAATTCAAATTCAAGTATTATAGTTATTCTTGTGAGTGGAATGCTTTAGTATATTTCAATTTGATTTTCATTCAAGTTTTTACAATAAATGACTATGAGTTGAGAATTTTTAAAGTTTATAAGCTTTATTTGATGATAATTAGTGATTGCAAAACTTATTTCAATTGTAAGTTATGATATTGAATTGACTAAATTTTTAGTATGTTAGCATAATTTTTATGACGTATGTGAGCTTTTATTTTTACGTTATAAATGTGTATGATTTAGTAGTAAAGCAAATTATCAAGTTTTAGGCCTTTGTCTTAGAAAGATTATGATTTTATTATATCTTCAAGTGAAAGAGAATAATTTTAGCATTTCAAAAAGTAAAAGAAAGTTTTCAAAGACCAATGAACCACCCATGATAGAAAATATGGAATTGACGGAACTAATACAGAAAAAAAAAAAAAAAAAAAACAAAAAGTTTAAAGACTCGGCCATAGAACCCTATATGTGTGTGGCAAGTATTGACGGGGGGAATGAATGGTTCATTTCACCCAGAGCGTGTCAGAGTTAGCGTTGAGTCTATAGAGTCGCCTCTACACATGTAAGGTGATATCTCACACCACTTATGCGATTATAGCATTTCGCTTTGTGGTGGTAGGAGGTCTTTTAGAGTCACAGTGAACGGTGCTAGTTTAGTCGCCGCATGACGTCACATTGCACGGTGCTAGCTTAGTCGGCATATGACTAGCTTCCCCTCATATTGTGCAGCACTAGTTTAGTCGCTATGTGAGTTTATAGCTTCATTCGGTCCCATTTGGTGCATTTTAGAAAAAAAAGCAAAGCAAAAGCATTTATAGATTTTAAAGCTTGATGAGAATTTAGTATTTTATACTTTGTGTATTTTTTAGCCATTACGAGCGAAACTTTTATAGTTTATGCTTGGCATGAATATAGAAAGTCGATTTTATTTTTAGCGATTTATAGATTTTATGAATTAATAAGAAATAAAATGTTTTAGCACCGGAAAGTTCTTATATGAAGTGTATAACTAAATGTAAAGTTTTTGAAAAGAAATTATTTCCAAGTGCATGTTGAAAGTTAACGATTATTTTTAGTATGAGAAGTTTTTTTTTTAAGTTTTCAGAAGGTATTAATTTAAATGCAAGTTACAAATTATTGATTGCTATAGTATTTAGAAATGAATTTGTGATATTATTATGTTCTTTTATAATCCTATATGAATTTCATGAAGCTAGATGTAAAATGTATGAAATTTACTAATTCTAGTAAGTGATTTAAAGATTTTGTTTTAAAAGTTTTTGGGAGGTATTTTTATAAAAGAGAAATTTTAGTAGCTAAAGATTATTCACCACTCACTAAGCTTTTTAGCTCATCTTTCCACGTTGTTTGTGAAAAGCCTCCTCAGGTGCAGGATCAAGTACCCGCAATACCAGATCTCTTACATGGGACTAGGTGGGCCAGCTTCGACATGATGCTTATTGAGATATTATGTTTTATGAATGTATTTATTTATAAAGAATTTTGATGTATATATACCGTAAATAATGTTTTAGAATTTATATCAAATTTTCATTTCAGTGAAATGGCTTTGAGTTTTTTTTAATTAAAAGTATGTTTGTGGTTGGATTGTGGAAAATGAATTTAGGGCCTAAGGCCAAGAAGTTGAGATGAATGTGCTATATAAGTATATAAAATTATTTTTGAAACTTTTGTAGGGCGGATTAGATATCCGTTAATAGCCGTTATGCTGTCCAAATTTTTATAAATCCGTTTGTAAATGGTTGAAACAAAAAGAAAAGAAAAAGAAAAATTTTCCCCACGTTTCCAAAGTATAAAGAAAGTTTAGTAAAGTACAGAAAAGATTTAGAAAAGTAGACGGTTTAGCTTCATGGGAACTTCCCGGCTGGATTAAATATCCGCTGGAGGGCTACCATGAAATTGCCGACAGATTGCCTAAAGAATGAGGTCTGTCATCTTGATCATTTGCATCCCTAATCAAGCATTTCTTATTCTTTAAAATGACCTTGCAAACTTTCTCCAGAAGCTATCCCACTTTACAAATTTTGATCAATTCCAGGTACAAAAAGAACATTAGTAATAAGTTTTGTACCTATACAACTTTCAATAACTGCTATCTCTTTGCGTTTGACAGCAATATACTCCTCATTGCCAATTTTAACTTTTGACACTTGAGACTTATGAAGCCCCTTAAAAATTTGCTAATCATAGGTCAAGTGGTTGGTGCAACCACTGTCAATGAGCCAGCTTTCACCTGAACTGCTGTTAGCAAAGCATGTGACTACAAACAATTGCTCTTCCTCCTCCTATTGATCTGCCACTTTAGCTTTATTTTGCTTAGGAATATTATTCTTGTAGATTTTCTCATACATTTGTTGCATCTCACATCAGGCCTTCTTCAACACTTAAAAGGAGGACGACCTTTCTTGTCACAATGCTGACAAGAAGGGTAATTTTTGTTGTTATTGCCACTATTGTAGTTCTCATCATTAACAGTAGCCTCATTTGCATCAACGTTTTTCTTTTTTTCTTTCTTCTTCTTTCCTTTGCCACTACGATTGATTTGAAGCTTAGGTTGCAAAGCTCCTTTTATTGAGCCTTCCTGCCTTATAAGCCTTATTTGCTCTTATGTTTGCAATGCTTTCAACAATTCTACCATGATGATACTTGGCAGGTCTTTAGAATTCGCCAATGAGAAAATTTTAGCCTTAAATTTTTCAGGAATTGTAACAAGAATTTTCTAAACAATTCTAGAATCAGAAAATTTAGTACCAAGCAACCTTACCCTGTTGACAATGCTCAAAAGTCTGTCAGAGGACTCTTTAATTGTCTCTAACTCCTTCATTCTTTGCATCTCAAACTCTCTTATCAAATTTAGCACCTACATTTCTTTGATTCCCTCAATGCCTTCATACTCTTTCTTAAAAAAATCTCAAATTGCTTTATCTGATTTCAGGGTCATAATTCTGGTGAAGATTGATGGTGAGACAGAAGCAAATAAACAAGCCTTTGCTTTCGACTTTCTTTGCCTCTTTTCCTTGTGACTTTTGAGTTGTGCAAGAGTTGGATTGTTAAGCAATAGAGGAACCTCGTAGTCCTCCTCAATGGCTTCCTAATGATCACTTGCATCAAGAAAAGCTTCCATTCTAACTGCCCATACATGATAATTTTTTCCATGAAACACTGGAGGAGCAGCTACTATGTATGGTGCTTCTGAATCCATACTGGTTTGATGGTTTGTATGTGAACAGGTTTAGATTTGTTTTGTTTGTGGTGTACACTCAGACACTTACGTCCCTCAAGAAAAATAGTTTTGATACCAATTGTTGGAGTTTGAAAATGCTTTTATGCATAAACACAAGAAAATGAAGCAAAAAGATTGTCTACTTGTTTTATTGAATAAACAAAACTATTTAAATACATCAACTTGTAATAGAAAACCAATAAATCTGCTGCACATTCAGCAGATCCCTAACTTGTTGCCACTAACAACATAAAGCAAAAACAAACATAACAGAAAACTAAGACTTGATCAGCTTCTGAGGCACAACTTCAACAAGAATGATGAGGTGTCTCCCTTAAGAAGAATTATAAGGTGTCTATCAACGTTGGATCACCAAAGTTGATGATATGTTCTTCAACTTTCAACTTAATTAATAGACACATTGTCACTTTATAAAGTTATGTTCTTACATATATATAATGTTTTTGTTTTTTTTCTTTTATGTTGTTAAAGTTAATGTTCTATTGTTTTCAATATAAAACTACATATTTTGAATATAGAGTTGGTATATAAAGAAGTTAAATGTTTGCTATGGCTAGAACGAGAAACACTCTTAAGCTTATGGCATGTCATAGATCCATGATTGATGTACTGCTACTTGTTTCCATAAAATAAACGTTGAAACAACAATTATACTCTGCAGGTTGCGCTCCCCAACTTGGAGACACTGAAAATTTCTGAAATGTATATGGAAAAGATTTGGATCGACCAACTTCCATCAATGTCTTCTTGTGTTCAAAATTTATCAAGCTTGATCATAAAATACTGTGATAACTTAAAAGAGCTATTTTCATCTTCTTTGGTTAATAGCTTTGTGCAACTCCAGTACCTTCGGACATGTTATTGCAGCATCTTGGAAGAAATAATAGTCAGTGAAGAACTAAGAGAAAAAGAAAAGATATCATTCCCTCAATTAAATTTCCTTCAGATCAAAGATCTTACGAAGCTGAGAAAATTGTATTCAGGAAATTATATTGAGTTTTCAGCATTGAAAAATTTCATGATACAGGAATGTCCTGAATTGAAGGATTTCATCTTCAGTGAAAAGGTACTTATATAGATAACCACATACCTTCACTTTGTTTATGCTTTTTTATAGTTTTCCTATTATACATGCTTTGAGAACTTCTAGAATTTGATTTACCTTCTCCCTCTACTCCCTCTATGGTTACACTGACTTACTGTTACTTTATTTTTTGGATGACTATAGGTTGGATTTCCTAGCTTGGAGGAAATATACATTTCCTATCTGGATGAGTTGAGGATGATATGGCATAGCCAGCTAGATGAGAATTCCTTTTGCAAATTAAAATTGTTGCAAGTTCATAACAGCAAGAAGTTATGATTGTACTTCCACTGATTATGTCTGGAAGGATATTTAGCCTGGAGCCCATAAATGTTTATAGCAGTGGCTCTATAGAAGAAATATTTGATCTTTAACGAATAAATTTTGAAAAAAGACATTCCATTGAAGAAACTCAGTTGAGAAATTTGTGTATCCATAATCTACCAAACTTGAAGCACATATGGAATACGGATCCCTGAGGAATTCTCCTTGCAAACCTACAAAAATTTCACGTCTCTTGTTGTCGAAATCTAAAACATCTCTTTCTTGCATCCGTTGCCAGGGGACTTTATGAACTTATATGTCTTAGTGTATCAGATTGTGGAGTGGAGGAAATAGTTGCAAGGGATGAAGTAGTAGTGGAAGAATCAACTGTTAGATTTGTCTTTCCAAAATTGACCTCTTTGAAACTGCATAACCTACCAGAGCTTAGATCTTTCTGTCATGGTAAACATAAAATTGAAGGGCCAGTTTTACAAAACCTGGAGCTGTATCTTTGTGGCAATGTAAGGGGGTTCCTTTCAGAAGACGAACTTGATATCCCAACACAAGAACCCCTCTCATTGATCAAAAAGGTAAGGGACTCATTTGTTGCCACATATAATTTGGTCAATATTTTTCATTTCATTTAAATAGATATGAAATGTTATATGGTCTCAGAAACGATTTGTCGGAACATAACAAATATTTTCTTTTTATTTGATATTTTGCTAGGACTTCCCCTGCTTGGAGGAATTGAATTTGGTCAGAAAGAACATCACTATGATGTGGCAGGGCCAAATTCCAGAACGTCCTCTTCACAAATTCAAAATTCTGAAAATCAGGAATGATGAATCAACAGTTTTGCCACTTGGTATTATTCAAAGTTTCCATAGTTTAGAAATTTTTTCCCCTTTTTCTTGTTCATACAGCGAGATATTTTCATATGAAGAGGTCGAAACACAAGCATGAACACCTACAAAAATTGAAAAGTTAGCTCTCAAAGAACTTGACAATCTCAAGTATATGTGGAAACAAGAATCCAAATTGGACTTCATTCTTCAAAATCTTGAAGTTCTAGAAGTGATGTGCTGTGACCGTTTGATCAGTCTAATCTCACCTTCAGCTTCTTTACAAAATCTTACAATTTTGGAAGTTCAGAATTGCAAGAGTTTGACAAACATGGTGACATTCTCGACAGCCAAAAGTTTGGTGCAACTCAGTCGAATAAGCATATTGAACTGTGAAAAGATTACAGAAGCAATAGGAAATCAAGGAGGAACAACGGAGGATATAATTATTTTCAACAAATTGAAGAGTTTGTTGCTCCAATTTTTACCAAAACTCACAAGTTTTTGCTTTGGGAATTCTACCCTAGAATTCCCATCTTTAGAAGAACTGACCATGAAAGGATGCCCCAGGATGAAGAATTTCTCTCAAGGCGTCTAAAGCACACCAACATCATTGGAAGTCAAAATTAATTGAATTGTCTCCTGATGGTGACCTTAATAAAGCAATACAACAGTTCCAATAAAACAGCTGGTCTGCATTGATTTACTAAGTTAAGCAATCTCTAGTACTTAATTTCTGTAAAATTTCTAATACAATTTCTGCTTTCACCTTTAATATGTTTTCTTTTGTTACAGAATTGTCCTGAGTTACTCAAAAAAAATGCAGTAGTTCTAGTCACCATCTTGAGAGAACACATTCTGTGTGATTCGCGAGACATTACGTCTTGCTCATATTTTCCATGTTGTATTAGCACTCATTTTTTATGAACTTTTGTGTGCGTTTATATGGTTGTAGTGTAATAAAAACTGTTATTAGATGACTAAATAGATCTATATATACCAGTTCAAATAGATAATTCCTACTTTCAACCGGAAATTAATTTAATTCTAATAGATAATAGCAAAAGCGAATTTACATTCCTGTGCTGCAATTATCATAGGTAATCGCATGAAGAAGTACATTTTCCTATACCGGATTTTATTTTTATCTTGAAAGGAGGAATGTCCACTCTCGTACGAGCAAAATTCATTCACAAAATCTTGAACAGCTTCATAATCAAATCTTCAAACACATTCCAGGGTTTTTACTATCAAAATCGAAATGTCCTCACTCATGGGCATTTTGCAGTCTGCCTTTTTTCATTGAGATCATATTTATGCTCTATAAGTTTCTTCATGAGCCGAAGCAGAGTCTTCACCCTTTAATGGATCAGTTTACTCGAAAGCAGCAACATTTGCCACATCCGATCAATCATCTTCTACTACAATCATGATTTCTGACAACTTGAATTTCAATATAAGCCACATAAACTCCTTCAACATAGTTCTACAGCATTTCCTGGATACAACTTTGGTGAAACTCGTGCACGTAACATCATCAGAGTTGGTGGCAAACCCAAAAGTTCAGGTTAGAGGGGACACTTCAAAATAGTGATAATAATAGTAAGTTCATGCTAGATTGAGATAAGGTTATTTTGTTGGTAAACCTTTTATGTTTACATCAATGAAATTGTGTGCTTGAATTATGACTTGCATCGATGAAATTGTGTGCTCTTTAATGTCTTTGATTTTTGTCCAGGTTGAAGACTCATGCAGTGATTGAGCCATTTATAATTGCAACGAACAGGCAACTAAGTGTGATGCATCCTATTTATAAGCTTCTACATCCTCAGTTCCGTGATACAACATTTATAAATGCGGTTGGGTGACAGATCCTCATTAATGCTGGTGGACTGCTGGAATTGACAGTTTACCCCGCAAAGTATGCCATGGAAATGTCATCTGACGTTTATAAAAACTAGGTTTTTCCTGAGCAAGCACTCTCTGAAGATCTCAAGAAGAGGTCAATATTCTGATCTAGTTTACATTAAAAAATAGTCTTTTCAAACATTGACATCAAATTACATGTTAGTGCTTGTTTTATGCAGAGGAATGGCAGTGGAGGATCCTAGATCTCCCCATGGTCTCCGCCTGCCAATAGAAGACTACCCGTTTGCTGTTGATGGGCTTGGAATCTGGTCAGCAATCGAAAAATGGGTGGAAGACTACTGCTTCTACTACAAGAGCGACGAGAAGGTTCAACAGGACACTGAACTACAAAGCTGGTGGAAGGAGGTACGCGAGGAGGGTCATGGTGACAATAAAGACGAGCCCTGATGGCCTAAAATGCAGACGCGCAAGGAACGGATTGATTCATGTACCATAATCATTTGGGCGGCTTCTGCTCTCCATGCAGCTGTTAACTTTGGACAATACCCTTATGCAGGCTACCTCCCTAACCGCCCAACTTTGAGCCGTAAATTCATGCCTGAAAAAGGAACTCCTGAATATAGTGAACTAGAATCGGATCCTGATAAGGCTTGCCTGAAGACAATCACTTCTCAACTACAAACAGTTGTTGGCATTTCTTGTTTTCTTGACAACTGTGAAGTTGAATTTGGGAGGAGCTGATCCCCTGAAGGATCAGCAAGTTGTTTTTTTTGTTAGAATATTTACTACACTTTTTCTTGATACATAAGAGTTATGTGAGTGTAACAAGTTTGGTGCCAAATCTTGGTAGTGGAGGATCGAATGTGAACACCAGAGAAGAGTGTTGCTTCACTTTCTAGAATATTTTCACAATTGAAATAATTCACAATAAGAAATTGTCATAAATTTAAGGCATTCGTCTTTGATGATATGAGGTGCATAGATCACAAACTTTATAGTTTTCTAGAATATAATTTACCTTTATCCATTTAGTTAGACCTCATTTTACTATTTTTTTTAAAAAATATTTTGAATAGATACTTTCTAATTATTTTTTATCATAATTTCGAAGAATCTTAGTAACAAAATATACACATACTGACTTGCAAGTTGAAGTTCCTAACTTGTAGAAAATACTAATTTTCATGGCAGATAACTTGAAGATAATATGGCATAACCAGCTAACTAAGAAATTCTTTACCAAATTCAAATCATTGGAAGTTTGAATAAATAAGTCTAGACATTAACCTTGACACAGCCATATAACAATCCCATAAACTAAGCTAAACAACCAACATATTTACCACTTCTTAAAAAGATACAAAAGACATAAAGTAATGTTAAGCTTCCTATATTTTTTATCCAAATTTATGCCAAATGACATAACAAGTGAATATCAACATCATATTAATTATTACATCTTCTCATGATTTATAAAATGTTGATAACTCATTTATCATGTCATTTGGATAAAAAATTTAGAAAGCTTTGCATTACTCAAAGATACGAAGTATGAAAATTTAAATTTCCAATCAAATTGAAAACATACCATATTTCTCTTATAATTTAAAAGTACACTGGTGAAACCGTAAAAGCGTAAAACGACCTTAAACTTCCTTTATAATTTATAACATCACCAATCTTAAACTGTAATATTTGAAAAACAAGCTTTTTTTTCCTAGAGTTGTGGCCAGACAAGATCAACAAGGAAAAAAAAAAAATTATAATGATTGAACGATAATAATATAGCAATACAATGATTGTCTATCATGCAGTCCAATACTGAAGATATGGAATGTCAAGAAATTTAAAAATAAAAAATAAAAGAGAAAGAAGCAACTGTTTAGAATTGAATAAGTGATTAGACATTAGTATAGGGAAACTTCATTTTAGTCCCTAAGGTTTCATGAAATATCAAAATTTTAAGCATCTATTGGAAACAGTTCTTTTAGTCCCTAACTTTTCCAAAACTCTTCAAAATAGTCCAAACTGTTAGTCAACTATTGGTCAACGGTTACAAATAATTTAAACAAGAAGGGTAAAATGGTCTTTTCGTGTAAAAGATTAAGATTATGACACGTGGACGGTTATGATTTTAAAAAAATAAAAAATAAATTAATTAGTTAATTAAAATTAAAAAATATGAAAAAAAAAAAGAAAATTTAAGATTTCTAGGTTCGATTGAACCCAGAACCAGAGGGTTTTGGGTTTACATCGAACCAGGAAACCTTTGTTTCTGGGGTCGCATCGAACCCGGAAACCTTTGTTTCTGGGTTCGCATCGAACCCGGAAACCTTTGTTTCTGGGTTCGCAACGAACCTAAAACCAGATCCATAACATCACAAAAAAAAAAAAAATTGAAGAAGATGAGAGAGAGAGAGAGATGGAGGTTGCGTCTCGACGGTGGTTGTTCGGCTCGTCGACGGCGATGGAGGTCCCCAGAAGGAGACGGTGAGAGAAAAGAGAGATGGAGGAGAGAGATTTGAGTTTTGATAAAGAGAGAAGGAGAGATGAGATCCAAGGTTTTTATTTTTTTTAAATTATTGTTTAATTTATAAAATAATAAAAATCATTTAAAATGGATTAAAAATTATGTAATATTTTGATTTTACTATGGGCAAAATGGTCATTTTGAGTGTTAAGGGTAATTAAGTCATTTCAATTTTTTTGGTTGGTTTGACCGTCAATTGACCGACGATTTGGACTATTTTAAAGAGTTTTGGAAGAGTTAGGGATAAAAAAAATTGTTTTCAATAGATGTTTAAAATTTTGATATTTCGTGAAACCTTAGGGACTAAAATGAAGTTTCCCCCATCAGTATTGTTTAATTTCACAAAAGGGTGGCGACATCCTATGTGGACATGCTTCTCCAATAGCTCTGCTGCTTGGTTAACTAAGACTATAGGCCGGACCTATAAAACTTAGGTTTTAATATAGAGTAGCGATATTATCACCCCTCAAAAGTTGTATGTACACCCCTCTTTATCTGTGCACCCTATTAAATTTTTTAAAAGAGTAAATTACAATTTAACTACCCAATTAAAACTCTAATTCAAATGGAGCAACAGTTTCAGTTTTATTACAATTTACCCTCTACCGTTGGTAAGATTCCGTTATATTTGGCTGTAAACAGTATCAAAACGATAAAAAGACAAAAATACCCTTAATAACTATGTTGACTCAGTTGACCGAATAAAAAATTAAAAAACAAAAAACAAAAAACAAAAAATATATTGAAAAACAAATTGAAAAAAAAAAAATTAGATCTCCAGATGGAGGTGGAGATTAATTTGAGAAAAATATTTGCATCAATCTTGCTTCATTAAGAACCCATCTTTATCAAGAACAATGTTGTTCAGGCTTGCTTCATCAAGAACCCAGAAACAAGTAAAAATCATATCTAGGTGAACCCAGATTTTCATCAGCTTCAACCTTGAAATTGGGGGAAAAAAAAAATCAACCTCAAATATCATCTAGAACCATCAGATCTCCTTCAAGAACTGGAAAAAAAAAAAAAAAAAAAAAAAAAAAACAACAACAACAACAACCTCAACCCATCATAAACCAATCTTTAAACCCAAAACAATCAAACTCAACCCAAAACACCCAAAAAACCCAGAAAATCAAACACATTCATCATCTTCATCAACCCTAAATCAAACACCAGCCATGTCCACAAACCACCCTAAACAACCAACACACCACCACAAACCACCCTAAACAACTACCACACCTACCCTCCATGTCGGCGCCAACATCAAACAGCCACCACACCCATACCCATGCCCATACCCACCCAAAATACCCAAAACATCAAACACCAGCCCCATCTACTTCCTTTTTTTTAATCTTCAAACACCAACCCCATCCACTTCGCAACCTCACCCACAAAAACTCCAATCTCCCTACACACCCACAAAAACTACATCGGCAACACATTCCAATGTCGTCAAAATTACCAATTTCGGTGTGGGTCCGATTCTGGCCCAAACGAATGATGGAAGTTGAAGAAGAACATAATGTTGATCAGTAATGGTGGATGTGGAAGAAAAAGAGGAGTTCAGCGATAGGGAAGAAGAAGAAGAAGAGCTCAGTGATGGGGAAGATAAAGAAGAAGGAAAAGAAGAAGAAGAAGATAGTAGCAATGGGCAAAGAAGGAAAAGAAAAAGTCAGTGGTGTTTGGAGAATGGCATGAGGAAGATGATGTAATTTTTTTATTGAAATGAGAAGATGATGTAAGTTTTAATTAAATAATCTTTTTTTTTTAAATTAATCTCTATCATCCATCTTAAGATAGACGGTAGAGATCTGATTATTGATTTTTTATTTAATTTATTTTAAAAATTTATTTTAAAAGAAAATTAAAAAAAAATGTCGAAAGACAATTTTGTCCCTCAATTAGTTAACTACAATAGAAATCCACTAACGGTAGGGGGATAAATTGTAATAAAATTGAAACTATTGCTCTGTTTGAATTAGAGTTTTAATTGGGTAGTTAAATTGTAATTTGCTCTTTTTAAAAAGTCTTTTTTTTTTTTTTATGTACACTCCACCTTATACCACATATACCCTTTCTATTAATTTAAAAACTATATATATCATAAATCATTGTCTTCGTCTTCTTACACAGACCATTTCTTAAGCATTTCTAACTTTCATCTTATGTGCCAATGCATTTCTATTACACCACAAACACCACAGAACATATATTTTTCTTGAATAGTCTTTATTGGTTTTCTTCTCGATACCAACAAGAATATCCAGTAGTGAGTAGTTGCATTTCAACACCGAGCCTCTTCATGTTCCACAACAGCTACGGCTGTACGAACGCCAAAGCAGCAAAGCGACAGAATCATCTATTTCTCAACCAACTGCACTTGCCTCCATCACATTGACCAAATTTAAGCACACATCATCCTCCATCACTTCCATAATTGATGCGGGATAGTTTCAGGCAAGGTAGACTCGGGATAGTTTCAGGCAAGGTAGACTTACTCTGAAATTTATCTGGCAGTGGGCTAGATATGGTTCTAGAGACCTTTGGGGCGATAGACAAACTTCAAATTGAAGTTTGGGAACACTGATATGATATTTGATTGATGAGTGAACTGCCTTCATTTACAATTTACAACTCTATTTATAGAGTTACAGAAAATATAAAAAAAAAATATAAGAAATCATTACAGTATGGTGTTTACTTTTACAATTGGTTTTGCAGGGTAAGATGGGTCTGCAAAGTAGGACGGCTGAGATTGGTTACTTCTGCAACTGGCTTTGCAGAATATGGTGCCTTTGCAGAGTAAGGTGGGTCTGCAAAGTAGGATGGCTGAGATTGGTTACTTCTGCAACTGGTTTTGCAGAATATGATGCCTTTGCAGATTAGGGTGGTTGAGCTCAGTAAGGTGGTATGCTCATACATCAGATCCCTCCCTCTTCAAAAGAACTCGTCCTCGAGTGTGTAAAAGGAAGAAGGTGAGAATTCGGTCCGTGGTATTCAGATAGATCTTCGACATTGAAGGTTTTGGAGATATTAAAAGCTTCTGGAAAATCCACTATGTAGGCATTATCGTTGATCTTTTGTAAAATTTGGAACGGACCGATCTTTTTGGGTTTGAGTTTTCCATGTTCTCCTGTCGGCAACCTCTCTTTACGCAGATGAACCATAACCATATCTCCAATATTGAAAGTCTTCAATCGTCAGTGTTTGTCAGCTGCTGCTTTATATCTTGTAGTGGATTCTTCTAATTTCTGCTTGACTTCTTTATGAATACTCGTGACTTTCTCTACTATGTGATCAGCAATAATATTCATACCAGGAAGCTTAGGTAGAGGAACCAAATCAAGAGTATGCAAAGGCGGGCGAAGGTAGACGATCTCAAATGGAGACTTTCTGGTAGAACGATTAGGGACATTGTTATAAGCAAACTCTGCTTGTGGTAACACGTGATCCCACTGTCGCGGATACTCTTGAGTAATGCAACGCAGAATGTTTCCAAGTGTTCTATTGGTGGCCTCTATCTGTCCATCTGTCTGTGGATGGCAAGTACTGCTGAAATTTAAGGATGTGTCTAGTCTCTTCCACAGAGTACGCCAAAAATGACTCAGAAATTTACCGTCACGATCCGAGACTATTGTTTTCGGTAATCCATGCAAGCGAACTACCTCTTTGAAGAACAATTAGGCGATGTGACTAGCATCTGACGTCTTCTTGCATGGTATGAAATTTGCCATTTTGGAAAATCTATCAACTACCACAAAGATGGAATCTGTACCTCGCTGAGTGCGTGGAAGTCCTAATATAAAATCCATGGATAAATCTTCCCAAGGTGCTTCCGGAATAGGAAGAGGTGTGTACAAACCCGTGTTTTGAGCTTGCCCCTTCACAGTCTGACAACTATAGCATCGCTTTACAAATCTTTCGACATCTCTCTTTAAATGCGACCAGTAATAGCGAGCTTCAACTAGGGATATGCTTTTATCCCTTCCTATATGTCCGCTCAATCCTCCTCCGTGGAGTTCTTGGATTATGTGCTCCCTTAGGGATCCTCGTGGAATACATAATCGTTCCTCAAAGAATAAGAAACCATCATGTAGTTGAAATCCTTTAGGATGAGGTGGTTCCTTCAAACAAGCTTTTCAAGGTTCCTTGAAATCTTCATCATCAACATACAAATTCTTCAAGTAGTTAAACCCAATAATCTCGCTCTTAACTGCGGTTAGTAGGACCGATCGCCTATTTAATGCATCAGCTACCTTGTTGAGTTGACCTGGTTTGTGCTTGAGAGAGAAAATGAACCTCTGGATATAAGCAATCTATCGTGCATGCATCCGATTGGTCTTCGCAAAACTATTGAGAAACTTGAGAGCTTGATGATCACTATTCAGAATGAATTCTCTCTGTATCAGGTATGGCTCCCAATGTTGTAAAGTCCTGAATGCTGCATATAATTCTTGCTCATACGTTGACTATTTTTATCGAGCATCACTAAGCTTCTCACTAAAGAAAGCCATTGGTCGACCTTCTTGAGACAGCACAGCTCTAATTCCTACTCCTGAAGCATCACAATCGACTACAAATAACAAATCAAAATTTGTTAGAGCAAGTACCGGTGCGATAGTCAATCGTTCCTTTAGAACTGCAAAACTCTACTCTGCTGCATCATTCCACGCAAACTGCTTTTGCTTCAATAAATCGGTGAGTGAAGCAGCAACACTACTGAAATTCTTCACAAAGCACTTGTAAAAGGTAGCAAGTCCATGAAAACTACGAACATCCCCAATACTCTTTGGTGTAGGCCATTCTCGAATAGCTTTAACCTTGGACTCATCTACTTTGATTCCTTCAGCGCTGACAATATATCCCAAGAAAACTAAACTATTTGTCAAGAAACTGCACTTTTTCAAATTGGCATACAGCCTATTTTCTCGTAGTGCGTTGAACACACTTCTCAAATGTTGCAATTGTTCTTATTCTAAACGACTATAAATCAAGATATCATCAAAATAAACAATGACAAACTTCCCGATGAAAGGTTGGAATACCTGATTCATAAGTCTCATGAAAGTGCTAGGAGCGTTTGATAACCTGAATGGCATGACTAACCATTCATAAAGCCCTTTTTTAGTTTTGAAGGTTGTCTTCCATTCATCACTTGGGCGAATGCGGATTTGATGATATCCACTCTTCAAATCAATCTTGGAGAATATTGTTGATCCTCCTAGTCTGTCAAACATGTCATCCAATCGTGGGATTGGAAATCGGTACCGCACTATTATCTTATTGATGGCTCTGCTATCTACACACATTCTCCAACTTCCATCATTCTTTGGTGTCAGGAAGGCTGGTACTACACAAGGACTCATGCTTTCCCTGATAAACCCCTTCTGAAGGAGATCCTCCACTTGTTGCTGCAAAATCTCATATTCCTTTGGACTCATGTGGTAGTGCGGTAAATTAGGTAGACTTGCTCCAGGAATGAGATCAATACAATGTTGAATATCACGCATGGGCGGTAACTCAGCTGGAAGTTCCTTTGGTGCAACATCTTGATACTCAAAAAGTAAAGATCTGATAGGTACTGATACTACATTTGAAGAGGAATCTATTGCTACCATTCCTTTTGGTATGATCCACAATGAACCCTCCTTACCAGTTGAACTTGCTAGTACTGTATCTCATCTCATGGGAGCAAGGATGATCTTTACATTGCCCTTATAAAAGGTATAGGTGTTATCCTTACCTTTATGGATGGTGTTTAAATCGTATTGCCATGGCCTGCCAAACAATAAATGACAAGCATTCATATCAACAACATCGCATAGTACCTCATCTTTATAGTGTTTTCCGATGGACAAAGGTACTCGACACTGTTCCGTCACAGTAATTTCTCCTACATCCTTGATCCAACCTATGCGGTATGGTTTAGGATGTTTCTGTGTTTGCAGCTGTAATTTATTAACCATCATTTGGATGCGATGTTCTCACTGCTTCCTCCATCGATGATCAGGTCGCAAACCCTTTGGTTGACTATACACTGGGTCCTGAAAATGTTGTGTCTTTGAAAATCAATCTCATTCTTTTGCGTATACATAAGTCGTTGGATGACCAAAGATACTCCTTCATCCTCATATGTCCATTCTCCTGGGTTTTCTTCTTTTTCTACCTCTTCCTCTTCTGGATAGAATTCTTCTTCCTTATCTTCTCGTACAACCATGTGAACTGGTTGTCTCTTAGGACATTGATTAGAATAATGATCTGTTTGTCCACACCTGAAACATTTATTACCTCGGGGAGCAGTATAAGGATTGGTGGCGACAGGTTTGTCACTGGTTTGATTCCCAGTTTGTCGTGCATTCGGTGGAGTTCGAATCTGAGGAGTTGATTGTCCTGGGTTGGTTCTGATTGGCAATGATCTTAATGGAGCCCTTCCGTTATCATCACTTAACTGGTTAGATGATTGAGTTGCTGATGCACTTCTATAGCTTCGTCTATTAAGCTGTGACTCGATATGAGTAGCTAGTTGTATAGTGTCCTGTAATGTAAAAGTGGTCTGCAAAGCTACCTGTTCTTATAGATTGGGTCGTAAGCCATTTCTGAATCTAGCAACTATTTGACTTTCTGTCTCCATCAGATCATTTCGAGCTTACAAACATTGGAATTTTGTCACGTATTCTGAAACAGATCGAGATCCTTGCCTGCAATTTTGGTACTGTTGGAATAGAATCTGATCATAATCAACTGGTAACAATCGGGCTTTCAACAACTGCTTCATTCGATGCCAAGTTCTGATTGGATCCTTTCCTTGTCGCGATCGAGTAAGTTGCAATTGTTCCCACCAAGCTAAGGCACCTCCTTTTAGTTTGTAGACGACTAGCTTGACTTTTCTATCCTCCATGATCCTCATATACTCAAAGAAACGTTCGACCTCTGATATCCAATCAAGGAAATCTTTTATTCCCAAGTAACCATTGAATGTAAGGAGGTCTAATTTCATTCGGTATTCATTTCCTTGGTGTTAGGGTTCTCGTTGTTGATTTTGCAGGATCACGTCTTCAGTCTCTTCATCAGTTGAATCATTATCTGGAGTAGCATTTTAAGGAATATACCTTGCTCTGATGTCTTCAAGGTTAATTTGTCGTTGAGAGTTTTGATTGCGCTGCATATCTTCTATCAAAAGACGTAGCTCTGTGATTTGTTGAGCCAATTGGATCAAATCTTCTTTGTTTGTGAATCTAGCCTCAATTTGCTCCATAATATTTGAACTGGAAGCCATTTTTCCTCTCTTTTTTTTTTCTCGTTCTTTTTTTTTTCTCCTTTTTTTTTTTTTTTGTTGCTTCTTCTTTTTTTTTTTTTTAAATCGGGTAAAACTACAAATTTTAAAAAGAAAAGGACTAGATTGATATTTTACACAATGAGGGTGAAAACAAAATTTGACAGGACTGAATTGTAATTTTCTTTTTTGGACTAAATCGTAAAAAACCAAGACAGGGACTCAATCGTAAATTGACCAAAATTTCGAAAAATATCTGCTGGTTTTTTGTAAATAAAATGAAGGAGAGAGGGCTATTTTGACCTAGGGTGGAAATGTTGAGGGACAAACTTGTCACAAGGAGCTCTTATATTTTTGCTTTTTCTCTAATCGTTCAAAGCAAAAAAAATTGGAAAAGTTATCAAGAGAGAGAATGAGAGAAGGAGATGGGTCTGGTAGAGAAAGAGAGGGCAAGATGGACGATGAGAGGGTATATGTTGGCCGGACGGCATCGGATTCCGGTGGAGGTAAGTGATGGTGACCGGGTTATTTTTTTTTTTGGTGAGATTTTATTTTATTTTATTTTTGGTTGGTTTTGAAAATTGAAAGAGTTATTCTAGAGAGAGAAAGAGATGGAGATTGGCTTGGAGGAGAGAGAGAGCAAGATGGAAGATGAGAGGGGTGTTGGCTGGCCGGACGGCGTCGGATCCCGGTGGAGGTAAGTGATGGTGACCAGTTTTGGTTTTTTTTTTTTTTTTGTTTTTTTTTTTTGGTTTTTGGTGGTTTAGGTGTTGAGGGAGATGGATTTGGTGGTGGAAGGTATGTGTTTATGGTGGATTTGAGTGGTGGTGGCTGACGGTTTTGTGGGTTTTTTTTTTTTTTTTTTGGTTGTGTTCTGGGTGAAATACTGGTACGAAAGAAAGCTTGTGTTTGATAGTTGTGGGTGACTGCAGGTGACGAAGATGGCCGGAACAGCGCCTGCTTCTTCTTCTCTTCTCCTTCTTTTCTATTTTTATTTATTTTTTTTTCTTTTCTGGGTAATGGTGTTTGGTTGAAGGTGAAGGATATATATATTTTTGGTTTGTGGTTTTTTATTTTTTGGGTAGATTCTGTGTTGATTTTGGTGGATGGAAAGGGTTGTGTTTGGGTTTGGGATAGTGAAGCAGAGAGGAAGACTCACTGCTCGGTACAGAGTGTGTTTCGGTTGAGGTTGAATCGGCCGGAATCGAAACTGCTCTGATACCACAATGATGCGGGATAGTTTCAGGTAAGGTAGACTTACTCTGAAATTTATCTGGGGGGATAGACAAGCTTCAAATTGAAGTTTGGGAACACTGATATGATATTTGATTAATGAGTGAACTGCCTTCATTTACAACTTACAACTCTATTTATAGAGTTATAGAAAATATAAAAAAAAAATATAAGAAATCATTACAGTATGGTGTTTACTTTTACATCCGGTTTTGCAGGGTAAGATGGGTCTGCAAAGTAGGATGGCTGAGATTGGTTACTTCTGCAACTGGCTGTTTTATTACCGCTTGCCATTCTCTAAAACCACTTAAATGCTGCTTATTGGCTTTTCACTTAACTCCACAGACCCCATGTCTTCACTTGCAACACCCGCATTAAAGCCTTCTTTCACTCCTTAACCCCTCACATCCCTCCCAATATATGCTCTCGCATGCCAATATCAAAGTGAAAGTGTGGAAGAGGAGGAGGTCAGAGAGTGGAAGAGAAGGAGAGAGAAGCGACGGTGGTGGAGGGAGAGGTCGGCAAGGAGGTTGAGAGTGTAGTGGTGGTGGTGGTCGGAAGTGGCGAGTCGGAGAGAGTGAGTGAGAGTTTGGAGGGAAGACAAGAGTGGAATCGAAGGTGTTGGCCTCTTTAAAAAATTATTTATTTTTATTATAATATTAAAATTTGATTAAGGAGAATATTGAAATTTTAAAATATGTACATATTTAGGGTGTATATACAAATTTAAAAGGGTGAAACATCACCACTCTTTAATATAAAATGTATTGGGCCATTTAAGTTGGCTTAGAACATACAGTTTTGAGTCTTCTGGAATATGCTTTGTATAAAGTTGTCAATGAAATAAGTTCCTTGCGTCTGATTATTTTACAATTTGTTTTTGGCTCATTGCTGTAAATTTTTTGGATCTAATGGGGCATCAACTATGAAATATTTTAACAATATTTGATGCATTTTTAATCATGTTCCTTTGTGCCAATTCTGTTATTATAATGTTTGGACCATGGCAAATTCTGGTAGTACTATGTTCTGACCATATTGCCATGCACTACAAGTACGAGCCTCTTTTAATTTGTCAATATTTTGTTAAAGTTAGTGCTGGTTTCTATGTTTTCAAATAGAATTGGGATCCTTGCTGATATTTTGTGCCAAGCATAATAAATTTGGTGACATATTTTATCAATGATTGAGATTTACATTTTTACATATAATTCAAGGTAGGAAGAAAGAGACGCACACAACTTTAACTCATAACTTCAAGTATGTAAGTGTGAGACACATACAACTAGGTGAGTCTCAACTTGCCTTATTATTATTATTATTATTATTATTATTATTATATGGAGGCACAGGCGAGATTAAATTTAGATAAAATTATTCACATATTGTGTTTTAGAATAAGAGTGGAACTTGAACCCTTAACCTCTTTGGATTAAAAGAAGTGCTTAACCATTCCTACTAAGACATAAAATCACTAACTCATAAGCCATTCTTCTCTGTCATTATTTTATTTTTATATATTTGCTTTTAATTAAATTTTACACAACAATCACTTGGACTTGCGGCAAGTTAGATTTATTAGTCTTTTTCTTACTACTCTTTTGACTAAAGAACAAAGATTAATATTAATTAAATTATGTTTGAAATGTTTAATCTAAGTAAATTTTAACATATTTTATAGAATTTGATGGTAGTATTAATTTAAAATAAATTTAGAATAGTAATAATTACATGATGATATATTATAATGCAAGGATAGGAATAATAATAAAGAGTAACAAGGTGTGAGAGATACAGAGAAATAAAAAGCTCTGCAATTGTAACTGATTAATAAATATCTGCTGACCAAAACAATTAATAATTATTAAATTGAGTTACTTTCCTTCCAAAGATATCATTAAGAGTCATAAATCATAATCTATGTCCATCAATAATGTTAAAAAAATGACATTAATTAACAAGGGTAATTCATAAGGCAGTTTCTTTTGTATCTCAATTGGCAACGTCTATTTGTAATTTGCATTTTGAGAGGTTGAAAATTCCACTCTTTTATGTTTTTACACATTGAACTTAACTTCTAACTTATTTTTCCAAGTTCTGTCCTTCAAGGAAATTTATGGTTATATACTTGTGTTTATGGATTTTCCTTGAGATTGTATTATACAAACATTTGTTTCAGGCATAGTTGCGATTCATTAATTGGTTCCTTAATACTTGTATTGACAATCATTAAAATGTAAACAAAATAACATTATTGGGACAAATTCTTTTACTACAAATGCATACTTATAGACATGAGATATTGTATAAAATTAAAATAATGGAAGTATGGAAACACCTCTAGTCAAGTTGAATACATAATTTAAAATCAGAAAAATTAAAAATTCAGAACATAACACATGTTAACATATCCAAATATATAATTTAGAAATAAGAAGAGACTTGCAATTGAAAGTTTAATATTTGAATAGAGGGTATCTTTGAAAGGTCATGAAAGTCTTCTCCTTCAACCCATTTTTTCTAATTAAGTCTGCTTTTTGTCCAAAAAAAAAAAAGAAAAATCATCGTCATGTCCACCAATAATGCTAAAAAAAATGGCTTTAATAAGTAAAATAGATATACTAGGCATCAGAGTCACTTTTTTCTCCCTGTTCCTTAATAATTTGTGTACATGTAGGCCCATTTTTCTCATGACGAACTGTCTTGGTACCGTACGTATTGGTAGATTTAAAATAGAATTTGATGAAATTTTAAAATTAATATTTTGTAATAGAGGTCTATTGGTGTCATTGAAAATGTAATAATATATACATCTTTCTTAGCATCAAATTTCATGATACAATATCATACATATCTTTTAGTAGAAATAATTGAATAACCACCTTGATCCTAACCTTATTTGTTACAAGATATTGGATTATGATTGGATAAATTCCAATCCAATCCCTTGTTTGGTGGTTGCATGCTCCAATCATATGCAATCATTTTATCTCATATTGGTGGGATATATTTAACTCACTAATTTGGTAGGTTAAATTTATCCCACCAACATGGAACACTTATTTTCTTTCTTTTTTTTTTTTGGCTTTTAATTTTTCTTATTTCCTTTCTTACATTAATTATATAAATCATTAAATTTATCTTTAATATTATTTTTATATACTTTATTAAAATATTAAAAAAAATATATTTCAATAATAATAAAATAAATATTATTTTAAAATTAATTTTAAAGAGTTAGATTTTACTTTTTAAAATAATATTAACCATTTTTAGTTTTACTTTATAAAAAATAATATAACACATAATTATTTTTTGTTCAATCCATGATAGATCAAACAATAGACAGTGCTATTTTTAATTCAATCTCATATAGTACCAAACACATCAAAATATTAATTTATTTAATCTAATCCTATCATATCTAATTCAATGCCATAAAAACAGTTCAATCCAATCCCGCATATCAAATAAAGTTTAAGAAGTCAAAAGTTCAAGTCTCACTTTTATCTTTTAAAACACAAGATATAGGTTGTGAATCTCCCTTCGTAAGAGTTGCCCTCTCCTCAGTTATGGGGACAGTCATCTATCCAATTCTATCTTATCAAAACAATTCAATCCAATCTTGTATGTCAAACGAGGTTTAAGAGGTCAAGAGTTTAAGTCTCACTCTTAGCCTTAAAAACACAAGGTATTGATTGTGAGTCTCCTCTTAATAAAATTTGTTCTCTCCCCAGTTGTGGGGATAGTCATACGGAGTGCACTATTAGTGATCTATCTTAACAGGTCCTGATAATTATCTTATTTGTAAGGTGTGAGCCTTGGAAAAAGAAAAAAATTTCAAGGTATGGCTAAGATATATTTTGCTTGGAAAAGAGTAAAGTGATACACCTGAGGCCCAAGCCAATAAGTCACAAGTCTATTGTAGGCCTATTGGTACCCAGATGAAGATGTGGCAAAGTATCATACACGGTGACATATTTGAGAAATATCAACGAAGAACCAAATAAAAGCTAGCAGTAACGTGTTATTTGGTTGGAACACTTCAACCAATTATGGTAATGAGGTCTCCATCACCGCTGGTGAAATGTGTAATCTTTCAGACAGTGCCAAATTTTGGCATTATGTTGGCGAATATAGGAAAATCAAAGAAAAATCAAGTTATGAGGACAGTGTTGTTTGGTTTATAGACTTCACCAAATTTTAAAAGCAACGTATTGTGGGTCCATTGCTGTAATGGCAAAAATGCAACAAAACGTCTTTGATAATGCGAAATCTTCAAGATTAGGTAGGAAAAGATGTATGAGGGTTGGCTTAGGCTGATTTAATTTTAAATTATTATTTTTATGGTTGCTTCTTAAAGTTCAAAGTTTGTTATGACTTGTCGAGATTAAATATTATTTATACGGTCCAGTTATTTATTCTTATAAATGAGAGACAACTAAACTTATAATAAAATAAAATAAAATAAAAAACTATCTACGTAAGCTGTAATATAAGTTTAATGAGAATTAAATCCCAACCTCTTGAAGGATGCGGAGGAGCACAATGGCATATGCCTAGAGGTGGTGTGTTTATATATATATAGTAAAGCTCAGATCCTAATTGACTCAGAAGATTCATTGAAACCTAAATTTGAAGCGGGCTGAAATTAATTTAAGTAAGCACAATTAGAGAAAAAAAAAAGTGAAGTAAAATTGATGGGCCAAACTAAACGAGCCCAATTTCAATATGGGCTATTATTATTAAGTAAGCCCAAATTAAATGGGCAATTATCCATTAAAAAAGCAAAAGCTTTGTCGAAAAATTAGATTTTTAAATGGGGAAGTGGGGTGGCCGATCAAAGCAAGTGACAGTGTTTTTTTTTTTTTTTTTGACAAGTGTCAAATGTGGAGGCATGAGATGGTTAGAAAAGCATGAAGTAACACTGAACAAGACAAAAAAAAAATCACTAAAAGAGAGAGGGATTGAGGCGGGCATCATATGCACAGAGAGAGAGAGAGAGAGAGAGAGAGAGAGATATATACATATATATAAATTGACAGTGACACAAAACAAGCAAACACAGAACCAAAGAAATTGCAGTTAAAAAAAAAAAAGACAGAAGGGGGAAAGCAGAAGAGAGAGGGATTGAGGCGGGCATCATATGCACAGAGAGAGAGAGAGATATACATATATATAAATTGACAGTGACACAAAACAAGCAAACACAGAACCTAAGAAATTGCAGTGAAAAAAAAAAAAAAGATAGAAGGGGGAAAGCAGAAGTCAGTAGGAGAAAAAAAAAAAAGAAAAGAGAATAATTGGGAGCAAATCTTTTGGTGTGTAATTATTTTAGTTTTGGATTCAAATTTTTTGGTTTAATTTTTATAGATTCTAAATAGGATCTTATGTTGTTTTTAGGTGGCAAACGACTTAAGGATAACAAGAGTGCTAATGGTTCCAAATAGAGCTTGAAACTTAATTTGTGAGTGGATTGCTTGACTTAAATTGAATTGTTTTAAATTATTTGAATTTCAGCTTTTACTTATTTAATTATTATTAGAAGAAAATGATTTAATTAGTCCATTGATTTTATTGATTATGAATTAGGAATTATGATTTGATCATAAAATATTTATTTACACTATGAGAAAAAGGATTTATTGATGCTATATGTTTGAAATTAGAATTTAATTGTATATGTATATATATATATATTTACGTATTTGAAATTCCAATAAGAATTTATTGTTTGCAGTTTGAGTTTATTATATAAAAAATTTCAGAATAATTTAAGTATTATTTATTTATGTTTAAGAAGAATATTTATTAAGAATTATATTTATCTTCAAAAAATAGAATTATACAATTTGTATAAGAAAATGATTTGAGATTGGAAAAACGATTGAAATGAGACTTTTAGAACACAAGGATTGTACCATTCCTTCTAACGGTCAGTAGGTTTCACATGAGTAAGTCCTAGAGAGTCGTCCAGTACATGTACGGACAAATATTATCCATCGCTCTATATGTGTATTGAGTGTTTTCACCACGTATGACAAATTTCTCTGAATACTAGATTGATGTAGATTAAGTTTTTATAAATGTTCAGAAATGATCCATACAAATGTTTTCAATTTATTATGATATGAAATGATATCGATGTTTCAGTATTATTTTCAGATATAAATGAATATGAATCATTGAGATTTTATATTTCTTATTAGCTTTATGTTATGTTAATTATTATAACAAATGATTTATTTAGTTTTCGAAAATTATATCCACTCACTAGCGCGTTAGCACTCACCATTTTATATTTTAAAACCATTTTTTATGTAATTGTCAAGTCTTAAAATAAATCTTTGAACAGGAAAAGGTGGGCCACTGGATCAAATGATGCAAGGAAATCATATTTTGATGTTGTATATGTATTTTGTACATTTCATAGCATCTAGTCATGCGTGTGTTTACTATACTATATTTTAATATTGAAAAATATTTGATTTTCCATAAGTTTCGTTCATGATTTTGCTTTCAAGTCGACAAATGATATAAACATACTTTATAGTTAGACTTTCATATGAAAGTTAGCCTACCTTATATATATATATATATATATATATATATATGTTACACGATGCTACTTGTGCTAAAATAAGATTTGGAAGAGGGACTGGAGGTCTTAAGCAGTTGAGATTTTTGAAATATTTTAGAAGTGTACGTTTCGTTTATTACAAGGTGAAATTATTGGATAAATAGCCGTCATATTGCCGAAATTTTTATTAAACCACCCTATATATAGTTAGATTTCTTAATAATTTTCATAAAAAAAGTTTAGAACCATATATAGTTTCTCAGCTTATCACAGAGTCTTCTCGGATTTAAGATAGGAATCTGGAAGAGTCCTGTCATATATATATATACATATATATATATATATATTCATTCGTACATGAAAGACATTCTTAAATAGGAAAGAATCTAAATCATTTCAATCCCAACTAGAAAAACAATTCATGTCATATGTATGCACTTATTAGTCTTTTTATCGGTAATGGAACGTTTCACACACCTCACTTATTTTATTTTCACAAAAAATTTCTACATACAAAATGTTATATGAAAATTATTATTTTTGCTTCTTCTTTGAAGTTTCTCGAAGACTTAATAAAATGAAGCATCTATGTTGTTTCTCCTTCAGGTCAATGAGGAGGTGACCTAGAAACCCCCTCATTAAAGTATTTTGAATGATAGTGCTTGTTTCCTTTTTATGCAGTCTCCAATTGGTACTCCACAAATTTATAATTTCCAATTGAGAAAATCAAAAGAAAGAGTAATTGAAAATTGTCAAAATTAATAAAATAACATGCTACCTGATTGATTAGATCGTAGTAGAGAAAGAAAAATAATAAAGTATTGAATTGTTACATTCTAAAATCATGTCTTAATCTAGTTTTCTCAATCACCATAAATATCCATGTGCAAGTCTTAAAGGATTTAATAGGAGCTTGATTATGTTAACAATTATCTGAAATCAAGTTCACAGAAATTGACCAATTGATGGAAACAATTTCATCTCAAAAATCACACATAAATACACAAATAGAAATCTTTTCAGATCATTCAAGTAACTTAGTATCGATGATACGCAATGATGAAAATCATACACCAACAGCAAAGCACAAAAACAGCAAATAACAAACAAACGAACACTTGTAACTTATCACCTTGTTTAAATAAACCAATAAAAGGGTATCAGGCCAAGTATATCATATTGGCGGAGGTGGTGGCCTTGATGGTGGTGGTGGTGCCATCGGACGAAGAGGAGAACGAGGATGATGATGAGTAGGACTACCCACCGGATGAAGAGGAAAATAAGGATAATGATGAGAAAGAGTAGCCATCCTCGGTGGAGGTGGTGGTGACCTACTCCTCTTCCGAGAGTACTCTACCTCCAACTTATGATAAGAAAAAACATCATGAGAGAACCCAGAAACAGCCTCGGTAGTGACACGCACCGAGAGTAGCATGCCATGGACCAAAATAAAAATAAGCAAGTATGAGTTGGCACTCATTGCTAATTAATTCCTATGTGAATGTTACAACAAGGTATCGGCCTTTTATACATGAATTAAGTGGCTATAGATGTATGATGTACCATGACTTTCAAACCAATTTTGTCATAGTTTGTTGGCCTTAATTAAAACTTCTTGAAAGTCTATGCTATGACTATACAAAGAAAAAGTTAATGTGTCTGAGTAATAGCCCTTTTGAATTTTGGGTATGAATATCTAATCAGTGGCTGACTCAGAAAATTTGTTCAGGAGGATATATGGACAAAGTAATAAAAATATCAAAAATTGAGATCATATTAAATTTAAACATATAACATTTTTATATAAAACAAAGTTCGATATTATAATATAGTTTAAATAAAATGAAAACATACATCATATTTAAGCAAAACAAGTAATCTTATGCTTAAAAATCTTAATGAAATCATTAAAATATCTAAAATTAAAAAAAGAAAAATAACATAAAGTTAATAACAAAATAGAACTATAAAATAAAAAAATATTTAAAAAATTGAATCATAAAAATATATGGATAATTTTAATGTAATAACATAAATCTTAAAGTTTAAGATTTTAATATCTATTGATTGGATGTATGTTAAATTTAAATTATTAAAAATAAATAAATTAAAAAAAGTAATAAATTTAGTAGATTAACCTGTTATTATAAATGACAAAATGTGAAGTGAAGGTGAAGAGATGCCATATAAAAAGTTGGAAAAGTAATATAAAAAAGTTAATTATATTATAAATAAAAATAATGAACAATAATGTTGGAAAAACGGTAAATAATAAATAATTAAAAAGGCCGGGTTGGGGTGGCGCGCCGCGGGGCGCGTAGCTGGGGGTCTTCAGCTTACAATAAAACAAAACAGGAAGAACATTTTCCACGTCTTGGTTCGCACCTCTACGCGCGTAGTTATTATCATTGTTTTGGAAAAAATTAAAAATTAAAAATTGAAAAGCAAAAGAGAATGACAGCAATTGTGAGAATCGTACCGGATGGGCAAGGATAGAGAAGGACGCCTCAAACCGTTGCAAACGCCATTCAACAATGTTATTTACTTTGTAAAATATATAATATTTATTTATGTATTTAAATTTGCAATAACTAATATTATAAACTTAATACTTTTTGGCAAAATTTGAAGGAGGGCACGTGCCCTGCCTGATCCTAAGCTAGGTCCACTCCTACATATAATTACCAAAGGTGAAAATATAGTGTTTTGTTCTTTTTCACATGGTTTTCTAACTTCTCTCGGCTCTCTGCGGGATCATAACCGTATTAAATTAATGGTTTTGATAAAGTTTGTTGACTATACAATAAAATTTTTGTATTGATATGAAAAAAATGCACTTCCGTCGCTATCTTTATGCAAGTCTTTCTACACGATTTCGAAGTCAACTGACGTGGAAGAAACTGTGAAGAAGAAAACAAAACTAATGCGACAAGAGTCATGAAAATCACACGCTTATGTTACATTGACCTAGAAACTCCCTCATTAAATTAAGTATTTTCACTGATACAACTAGTTTCCTTTTTATGCTTTCTCCAATTGGTTTTTCTGCTTAAAATAATTGTTTTGATAAAGTTTGTGGACCTTACAATAAAGTTGTTGTTTTGATATGACTATATGCATAATGCACTTCCGTCGCTATCTTTGTGCAAGTCTTGCCTTTCGATTGCCAAGTTAACTGACGTGGAAGAAACTGTGAAGTAGAAAACAAAACTAATGTGACAAGAGTGATGAAAATCACATGCTTATGTCTATTGTTTGAGCAGAAGTCTGATGCCTGCTTTCAAAAAAAAAAAAAAAGAAAAAAAAAAAGAAGCCACATTGAAACAAGGAAAATGATTACTTAAAAGATAAAAAATACAATATTACCCTTTAATTTAACTACCAAATTACATATCTATATATATATATATGTATATACACTAATGAAAACAATGGCATGAATGATCCGTAAAACAAGTAATATAAACATTTGTAATACTGATATAGGTGATCCTTCCTTGAGTTAGAGTGAGGACCTAACTTTAAATCCAATAACAAACCCATTCCACCCCCAATTACATGCCACAATCAAGATAGAATGCAAATCAATTGACTCATAGAATTGGGTTAATTGACTTTCTAAAATCAAATCACGGAATTGATTTGAACTCTAACCCAAGCGATGATAAGTACATTTACCTAGAATAGCCAAAAATCACTTATTTATAGCCTCACAACTCCTAATGTATTTAGGAAAAATAAATTGATAATTCTACTTCTAATTATCGAAAGAATAATTAGAGATATAGCTAATCCTAAATTATCACATGAATCGAATAAAAGATAACTACAATAAAACATAATCTTAAACATGATAAATTTAAAGATAACTTTTATAAAAGATAATCCTAAGTTAACAAAAACTGTAACACTGCTAAAGGTGACTATTTGATGTCATAAAAGATAAAATTTCATGTAGTTGTAACCATGATCAAATCCATAACAATGTAAGACTTCTAGACTAAATGTTGGATATGTTTGTCACGTGTTAACCTCAAGTCTCAAATATTATAGTTGAGTCATTTATTATCAGCTTAAACTTTTAGATTTGATGGTATCAAGATGACATCAAAGCTTGAATGTCCCTGATTCAAACATTTTCTCCCCCTTTTATCTCAAATTCTTATTACATATGTTATAACGATAGGAGGCATATAGCATGTGTCCGATAATTATCATCTGTTCTCGTTACATATAAAGGGGTGTGTCACGTGTTAACCTCAAGTCTTAATTATTATAGTTGGGTCATTTTCTATCAATTCAAACTTTTAGGTCTAATGGTACCTAATAGTTTCAATGTAGATTAAATTACTTTCTTCATTAGTAGTTTGAGACTTTGAGTTAGACATCATTGCCAAAATTTTAGTGTACCGATTTAGGTGTATAGAAGAGCAAAATAGGATCCATATATAATTAATGCAACAAAATATCAGGCAAAAGGTTGGGATTATTCTATTTACAAGTTGCATTCATGATTTTTTGCCAAGACTAAGTCAATCTCTCTTCAAATTAATCAAAATTATGTGATGGATTTGATGTACACATGTTAAAACGATAAGGAGTGTTTAGCATGTGTTCGACATTTATCGTTTGTCCACGTTACACATCAGGAGGTGTATCATATGTTAACCTCAAGTCTTAATTACTATAGTTGAACTATTTTCTATCAGTTTAAGCTTTTTTAAATCTAATAGTAACTAACAGTACTGATGTAAATTAAATTACTTTCTCCATTAGTAGTTTAAGTTAGACATCAATGCCAGAATTTTAGTGAATTGGTTTAGGTGTATTTAAGAGCAAAATAGTATCTATATATAATTGATGCAACAGAATATTAGGCAAAAGGTTAGGATTATTTTGTTTATAGGCTACATTCATGATTTTCTATCAGGACTTGGTCAATCTCTCATCAAATTAATCAAAATTCTATGATAGATTTAAAGTACACATATTCTAACGGTAAGAGACGTTTAGCATGTGTCTAATATTTATCATCTATCCACGTTACACATAAGGGGATGTGTCACAGATCAACTTTAAGTCTTAATTACTATAGTTGAGTCATTTTCTATTAATTTAAGTTTTTGGATCTAATAATAAGTCGTAGTGCCGATGCAGATTAAATTACTTTCTCCATTAGTAGTTTAAGTTAGACATCAATACCAGAATTTTAGAGAACTGGTTTAGGTGTATGTAAGAGCAAAACAGTATCTATATATAATTGATGCAACAGAACATCAAGCAAAGGTTGGGATTATTCTGTTTACTAGCTGCATTCATGATTTTCTGCCAACATCATGTCAATCTTTCTTCAAATTAATCAGAATTCTGTGATAGATTTAAAGTATGTACATAAGCATTTTAGTTTTATCTACCAAGAGCATTTCTATATTAATAGTCTTCATAGTCTCCAATAGTTAATGTTCTAATTGGATGAATAATCGATTCACTATTCCTTAATAATTTGTGTACATGTAGCCCCATTTTTCCCATAATATATTTTCTAGATACACCAAACCTCGAATGAATACATAAAAGACATTCTTAATTAGGAGAGAATCTAAATAATTTCAGTCTCAGCTAGAAAAAGAATTCATGTCATATGTATGCATTTATTATTCTTTTTATCGGTAATGCAACATTTCACACACCTCACTTATTTTATGTACACAAAAGACTTCTACATACGAAATATTATATGAATATTATTCTTTTGCTTCTTCCTTGAAGTTTCCTGAAGACTTACTAAAATGAAGCATTTATGTAGTTTCTTCTTTAGGTCAATGAGGAGCTGACCTAGAAACTCCCTCATTAAAGTATTTTGATTGATACTGATAGTTTCCTTTTTATGCATCTCCAATTGGTACTCTACAAATTTATGGCTTGCCGTTGGGAAAATCGAAAGAGAGAGTAATTGAAAATGATCAAAATTAATAAAACAACATGCTACTTGATTGATTAGATCCCAGTACAGAAGGAAAGATAATAACGTATTGAATTATTACATTCTAAATTCATGTCTTACCCAAGTTTTCCCAAGCACCATAAATATCCATATGCAAGTCGTAAAGGATTTAATAGGAGCTTGATTATGTTAACAATTATCTGAAATCAAGTTCACAGAAATTGACCAATTGATGGAACAACATTTCATCTCAAAAATCACGTATAAATGCACAAATAGAAATATTTTCAGATCATTCAAGTAAATTATTATCAATGATACGTAATGATAAAAATCATACACCAACAGCAAAGTACAAAAACAGCAAACAACAAACGAACACTTGTAACTTATTACATCGTTTAAATAAATCAATAAAAGGGTATCAAGCTAAGAATATGATATTAGTGGAGGTGGTGACTTTGATGGTGGTGGCGGTGCCACTGGAAAAAGAGGACCTTTGACGTCAGTCACCACCCTGATGATAACGATCATTAGGCCTCGGTGGAGGTGGGGGTGACCTACTAGTACTCTTCCGAGGCTCTACCTCCAACTTATGATAAGGAAAAACATCATGAGAGAACCCAGAAACAGCCTCAGTAGTGACATGTACCGAGAGAAGCATGCCATGGACCAAAATAAAAATAAGCAAGTATGAATTGGCACTCATTGCTAATTAATTCCTATGTGAATATTACAGCAAGGTATTGGACTTTTATACATGAATTAAGTGGCTATAGATGTATGAAGTACCATGACTTTCAAACCAATTTTGTCATAGTTTGTTGGCCTTCATTAAAACTTCTTGAAAGTCTATGCTATGATTATACAAAGAAAAAATTAATGTGTCTTGAGTAATAGCCTTTTTGAATTTTGAGTATGAATATATAATTAGCAAAGGTGAAAATATAGTGTTTTGTTCTTTTTCACATGGTTTTCTAACTTCCCTCCATTCTCTGCAGGATCATACATGACCGCAGTAAATTAATTGTTTTGCTAATGTTTATGGGCCATACAATAAAGTTTTTGTTTTGTTATGACTATATGCAAGTCTTGCTTTTCGATTTCCAAGTCAACTGACGCGGAAGACACTGTGAAGAAGAAAACAAGACTAATGCAACAAGAGTCATGATGAAATCACATGCTGATGCATGCTTTGAAAAAATGGAAGCCACTTTGAAAAATACAATGTTGCCCTTAAATCTAACCACCAATTACATATAGATATAGACTATTTTTTCATATATATACATATATATATATTTATATATTGTTGAGTTATATTTTGGGTCATGGGTCGGTCTATGCAAGATGACTCAAACCCGACCCAATGTCCAAATCATATTTGGATAGAATTGGTGGGAGTTACTAAAACAAAGAATTGTTTTTGTCAGTTTCTTGATGCTAAGGCCAAGATGTGGCCATTGCACAGAGATCTGTGCGTGCAAGTACTGGATGAAAAAGGGGCAAAAACAATGCACTGCATTGTGTTCAAGCAACACATGCACTAGTTGAAGAAATAGACAGATCATGCATGAGATGATGCTCTTGTTATATTTTTTGCACTAATCCTACACAAGACAGAAACGGAGAGGACACAAGAGCATGACATTTAACACTGTGAATTGAGGGTTTGGTCTCATAATTGGTGGCCGAACTTCGACTAGTTGAATAATCCAGAATTCATATGATTTTCGCTTCACGAAACCGGTATGCTTTCAATTTCGTTTTACTGTTTTTATAAAATTTATATATTTCTATAAATTCTTTCATTGGTATCAAAGCCCTATTAGGTTTGTTTGCTAGTTATTAATCATATTTGAGTGATTACACATGCGATGAAACTCAAGTTTTGGTTAAAATTTTAAGATATAAAGATTGAGTCCTGAAACTTATATGAATGATATCCCATTCGTTTGACCTCCATTTTGCGTGATTCAAACTTTGTGTGAAACTAGACATTTAGTTGAGTCTCTGGAATTTTGAATCACAAAATTTCGATGTCAAATGAGGGAGAATGAAACAAAAGAAGTTAGGGGCAGAAACCTGTTTTTTTTTGTTCTAAACACATTGTTCTTAATTCGGGTTTAAAATGAATAACACTCTTACGTTAAACAAATATGATACACCCTAAATTAAAATTAAAAAATTAATGGCATAAATGAAAATGGGATGAAATTATGAGGTTACTAATAGTAATCCCATCATTGGGGGATGTCCGCAAGCTGGTGCATACACCACACTTGCTGACCAAGCATGTGAAGTGTGAGAATGCTAAGTCTTGCCTACGTAGGCGCCACGTATACAACACATGTGATAGGTCATAGCCAAACCTGCGATGCATGGTCCACTTGGTGAAGACACATGGACAACGGTTTGCGACGTAGCTCACCACGGTGACAACACGTGGTGCTATCATAATGTGCCACATATTAGACACGTGGCCAAATTCCAACGTGCCGTGTGGGCACTATGCATGAGAAATCGTGGGTCAATTAGAACATGCCATGTGGTCCCTTAAGCTGACAACATGTGCCCCATAACTGGAAACGAGTGTCGCACTAAGAGTTTGACATGTGGTCGATTATGTCAGGTGTGCCTAGAAACGCGTCCAGACAGGCTGCAACGCATGACTGTCACGCTCTGTCGCCAACGGCAATTTTCGACAAGAAATTTTTATTTATTTATTTATTCTCCCCTTTTTCATCCCAATAATGTATTCGCTCTAATTGTGAGCTGAATTACATTGTTTTATTTATTTTGCTCCATAGGGAGTTGAATTAAAAATGAGTAAGTTTTAAATTAAATTTATGTCTCCTAAAAGAAATAAAAAAATAAATAAAACATGCATGCGTATATTTATACTTTATATCATGACATGCATTTCTATTGGACTAGGTCGACTCATTTTGATAAAGAACCATTTCATGACTTGATTGAGATCATTGTCCTATCAGATGATGAGAAGTTTATTAAGATTTCAAACATCGACCAAAAACTTGAGATTATAGAAGTCTCATATTACTAGTAGGATGTTGAGATCATAAGAGTCTCGAATAATAAGGTGCCAGAGGTCATTGAGATCTTTGATGATGAGATGTCTGAGGTCATAAAGATCTCAAATGCTACTATTCAAATTGTGGGTGTCCTAAAATCTTTTGGAGAATGATATTAGGACTGTTTTGCATGAAATACTCACATATATGGTTTAGTGAATATATGAAAATTGGATGATGATGGGTAGCTTGACTATTTTTTTTATTCCTGCCCAAAGATTCTTTTATTATATTTACAAGTGTACATTTGCTGCAATATTTTAGTGAAATGATAGTGGATGTGCTAATATAGGTGTAGAAAGATATAGATCATAAGTCTTTAAGTAGAATAAATATCATTTAAAGAAATGGCATATGCTTCGATAACATAGTTGTTGAACTGAATAAGGGTGATAAATTGAATGATGATAACTATGATACTTGACACCAATTTGTCACCAAAAAAAAAAAAATTAGTATATCCTAAAGGAGCAAAAGGCTCTCGAAAACCTAACCAACACCTTAGTCAAACTCGAATATGATACTTCTACACAACATAGACAAAATGTTAAGACTTATTAGGCTTGTAACATAAAGAACAACATTGCTTGTATAATTATGCTGTCTAGTAAGGCTAATGACCTCATGTGCACATACGAAGAATTTGAGATGGCAAAAACATTTGGCTAGCTTTAAAAGACAAAAGTGATAGAAATTAACCATAAAATTAAGAAGACTCACAATCAAGTTTGATACTTATCGGAAGTGTCAGGACCATAACATAAGGCAATATCTAAGAGAGATGTCAAACATAATACGTGATTTAAAATTAGTTAGCCATGTCTTAATTGATGAGCAGCAAGTACAGACGGTGATTCGATACCTCCCTAACTGTTGGAACAATATAAAAATCAATATGACCCATAATGATAATATCAACATGTTTGATGATATCTCACTTCATGTTGAACTCGAATATGAACGCCTAAAGGCGGCCAATGCTTTGGGTCAGCTTTATTTGGCCGAATCAAACATGCGCAAAGGTTTAGAATATGAGTGCAAGGAGTAGGAAGAAAGGGAAAGAGAATCTCGAATCCAATAAAGGTGAGACCGGAAAACCCAAAAGGGGTAAACGTGGTAGTGTTAAGGAGGACAAGAGTAAGTTGAAGTGTTTCAACTATGGCAATATAGGTCACTTCACTGGTGAATGCACTGAGGGGAAGAACGAGACTTAGAAACCATATACTATATGGTTAGAGATAGAAGAGTACTTGTAGAGTACAATAAGATCAACTGAGGAACAAAATAGATCTACATGGGGAACAACTTGAAAGTTTCAAGTAAGAGGAATTGGCATTTGCAAAGTGATTCAGCGAGATGGCCAAGTGTTGTATCTACATGATGTCCTATATGCTCCGAAAATTAAAACGGAATCTTGTCTCTTTAATTGTCCTTTTAGGTTTAAGATGTAGCTAAACTTTCATAACAACTATTTGAGGATTTATTTGGATTTATTATTCCTAGGCACTGGAGATTTGTCAAATGGTAATATCAAATTTGATGGTAGTATTAAGGATTATTGTTTTTCACTCATTACTTCCATTGATGTTGCCACTATTAATGTTACTATTTGGCATGCTAGACTAAAACATATTAAGCAAAATCAAATGAATAGATTGGCTATATAGGGATCTTTATGTTCCTTTAATAAAATAGATTTGCCTGCATGTGAAGTTGTCCAGTAGGAAAAATGATTAAAAAAAAAAGACCATTTGAAAAAGGAACTAGGATTGAGAATTCATTACAGTTAATTCATTCTTATATTTGTGGACCAATTAATGTAAGAGCTAGAAATGATGCCTCGTATTTCATAACAATCATAGATGATTACACTCATTTTGGTCATGTGTATCTAATCTCCTATAAATTTGAAGCATTAGATTGCTTTAGATTGTAACTAAACTTGATGGAGAATCAGTTAGATAGAACTGTAAAAGTTTTGCGGACTAACCGAGGACAAGAATACTTTTTTGACCAGTTTGAGTCATTGTGTCATAAGAAAGGTATTGATAGATAGTTGACCACTCCTAAGACTTCGTAATAAAATGGTGTAGCGGAAAGGAGGAATATAATATTATTGGAGATGGTAAGATCTATGATGGCATAAGCGAACCTCCCAATATCTTACTAGGGAGATGTATTGTTAACAACTATTTACATTCTGAATAGGGTCCCTAACAACTCAGTGTCTTCCACATCTTGTGAACTATGAACAGGTAGGAAACCTAACCTAACTTAAATGTGACCTTGGAGATGCACAAGATATGTATATGATCTTTCTAGTAAATAAAAAAGGTTGGGTGCTAGAAGAGAGAAATGTATCTTTGTTAGATACTTCGAGCACTCAAAAGGATAGGTACTCATAGGAGATAACTAAAATGAAAGCATTACTAAATTAGAGTCACGAGATGTGAACTTCTTAGAGAATGAATTTTCTGGCAAAAGTGAGGTTAAAAAAGGAATTTCAACATTACAAGTAGAACGATTCGGATGATGTTCTACGTCCGAACACTCAACTGGAGAAAGATAGAGAGTTGTCTGAACACTTTATCCCTAATAGGAGTGATAGAACTATTAGAATATCTCCTTTATTTGTTCCCAGTAGGAGCAAATGGACTAACTAGTTAGTGCCCTCAAAGCTATCGACTCAAAGAAGCAACTATAAGATTGTTTCTTGTCAATGATTTGAGATTAAGGGGAAACTTTTATGCTTTCTATGATCAAAAGAATGTGAATGAGACTCTCAACTCACTTACTAGAGATTTTTTGAATTAAATCCATGCAAGAAGAGATGAAGTTAATAAAAAATAACTATAACTGGGACTTAGTTGACTTATCGCCTAATTGAAAAGCCATTGAAAACATGTGGGTTCTCCACATCAAACATAAAACAAATGACTCAATAGATAGATATAAGACAAGGTTAGTAACAAAAAAAGATATGCTCAATAGAAGGGTATAGATTATGAAAAAACCTTTTCCTAGTGTTAAAGTTTGCTTCCATTTGCCTTATAATAGCTATTATCACACACATAGACCTGGAATTACATCAGATGAATGTAAAAAACAACATTTCTTAATGGAGAACTAGAGGAAGAAATTTACGTGGAGCTACCAGTGAATTTTGTTTCAAAAGGCTAAGAGTTGAAAGCACGTAAGCTTATAAGATAGATCTATGGCTTAAAACAATCCTTTAGACAGTGGTACCTCCGTTTTCATGAGATTGTCATGTCCTATGGATTTAATTTGATGGAAGAGGACCATTGTGTGTATGTTAAGCAAGTGAAAATAAGCTTGTATACTATCTTTACTTGTAGATGATATTCTATTAACTTGAAATGACAAGAAGTTTAAGAAAATCATAAAGTCATAGTTATCCTCAACTTTCGAGATGAAAGATATGAGAGAAGCTACCTATATTTTAGGGGTTAAAGTTAATAGAGATTGTTTAAGGAGAATTCTGGCTTTATCACAAGAATAAATACATAAAATGATTCTTGAATGATTCTATATGGCTAATTGTAAGCCTATAGGAACTCCTATTTCGAAGGGTTAGACTCTTAGTCATGAAATGTACCCCAAGATTCCATAAAAGCATGAAAGAATGCAAAGAATTCCTTATTTCAGTGATATCGACAGTCTCATGTATGCTATGATGTGTACGGGACTAAAAATATGCTATGTAGTTGGATTGGTAAATAAATATTAATCCAAGCCTAGTTAAAAATATTAGATTGTAGTGAAAAGAATTTTAGAAATGGACTATTGATTACTCTCTGTGTTACCAAGTTGGCAACATATGTCTAGTTAGGTATATAGATGCTAATTAGGGAGGTGATTTGGATGAGCGAAAATCTACATCTGGTTATGCGTTTTGCTCAGCCAAGATGTCATCTCTTAGAGTAGGAAGAAATTGTCATGCATTGTTTTGTCCACCATGGAAGTTGAATTTTATAGCATTGTTCAATTTTAGTCTAGGAAACAGTTTGGCTCAAAAAATTCTTAGGGAATCTAAATTTGAAGCTAATGCGAATAAGCTAATTACTACATATTGTGATAGTCAGGTAGCAATTACCTATACTAAAGATTCAAAATATCACAATAAATTGAAGCATATGAAGACTAGATACAATTTCATCAGGGATATAGTGATGAAGAAGGATGTAACAATTAAGTATGTATCTATGCATGATATAGTATTAGATCTACTCACAAAAGCTACGAAAAGAGATATATTTATATCATATGCTAGATCTTTAGGTTTGCGTAGATTGTGAAATTGTAATTGTTACATTAAGCTATATCTGTTTTATGAATAAATACGTCACTTTGGTTATGTAAGACTAATACATATTCATTTCACCTAGATTATCTATCAAAATATGTCATCAGGCTTGAGATTGGTATTTTTACATGTACAGTCGCCTTGGTTTGTAAGAGAGTAAGCGAAGATAAGACACATATACTTTCAGAGGATAAGGATGAGGTTATTCTCTTAAGGGCTTGAAATATAAAAAATATCGTCTTAACTGTAGTCAAGATGATCTAAAATAAATTATTGAACCGTTCATGATGTATCCCCACCATTATGAGAACCTGATTAATAGATTATATATAAAAGTATGTCATTAGGTTTGAGACTGGTATCATTACACGTACAGTTGCCATAGTTGCTAAGAGAACAAGCCAAGATGAGACACATATATTTTTAGAGGATAAAGATGAGGTTATTTTTTTAAGGGCTTGAAATATATGAAATGTCACCTTAATTGTAGTCAAGATGAGGTTCTACCTAAAATAAGTTATTGAACCATTCGTGATGTATCCCCACCCTCATGAGAACCTGATTAAGCCAGATGTGAGTTTTTTTATAAAGGCGATTGAAGGGCGAGCTTTTATAAGCTAAGGTTAGACGCTATAAGAGCGTCTGAACTAAGATCTGTACAATGAATAATCTTAATATAAAAAACATATGCATCCTTATTGAAGGACAAAATTCACTATAAAATTTGTTTCATACCACATTTACTTATTGTGACCATATGGAAAATGAGTGAATTTATCCTTAATTGCTCATTGTGTAAGTTCCATTAAAGTTTGTATAAAACTTCTACCTATATTCTCAGTGACTGTTCAATTAGTCTCAAAGTAATAGAATGATGTTTGTATCGTTAGTGTATCTTCTATGACTATGATAATGTGGCCTATAAGACATTACTATGGTATCAATCATTTTTGTTAATCAAGAGACGAAAGTGAAACAAGAAAATTTAATGAATTTTATTTTGTTTCTATAGTTAATTGTCGCGACAATTTGCAATTTGGAATTGCAATTATGATTATATGGAATATTGAAGATGAACAAATTTATAATCTCTTGTATATCAATACTATTGAGATTTGAAAGACAAGCCACATTGTATATATTATTGTTCATAGATCACACGATGTATTTGACTATATGAATGCCTATACTCCTTATCATAAAAGGGTTACCAATGTTTTCTTTGTGAGTTCAATTTGGCTCATCTTATACGAGTGAGAGATGTTGGGTAATATTTTCGAGTAATCCACCCAAGTTGACCCCAACCCGACCCGATTTCCAAATCATATTTGGATAGGATTAGTGGAAGTTACAAAAACAAAGAATTGTTTTTGTCAGTTTCTTGATGCTTTGTATTTAAGGACAAGATATGGCCATTGCATAGAGATCTATACGTGCAAGTACTGCATGAAAAAGGGGCAAAAACAATGCACTGTATTGTGTTCAAACAATGCATGCATTAGTTGATGAAATAGAGAGATCATGCATGAGATGATGCTCTTGTTATATTTTTTGCACGAATCCAACATAAGATAGAAACAGAGAGAACACAAGGGCATGACATTTAAAATTGTGAATTGAGGGTTTGGTCTCGTAATTGGTGGCCGAACTCCAACCAGTTGAACAATCCAAAATTCAGATGATTTCCGATACGCGAAACGGGTATGCTTTCAATTTCGTTTTACCATTTTTATAGAATTTATATATTGCTATGAATTCTTTCATATATATAGATATAGACACACACTAACAAAGACAATGGCATGAATGATCTGTAAAACAAGTAATGCAAACACTTGTTAATACAGATATAAGTGATCTTTACTTGAGTTAGTGTTTAGAACCTAACTTTAGATCCAGTAATAAGCCAATTCCACCCTCAATTACATGCTACAATCAAGATAGAATGTGAATCAATTGACCTATAAAATTGGTCTAATTGTCTCTCTCGAATCAAATCATCGAATTGATTTGAATTATACCCCAAGTGATTCCAAGTACATCTACCTAGAATAGCCAAAAATTACATCACTTTTGCCCTACCAAGAAACAAGATTTTTATTGATATTTCATCTAGCAAAAACATAATATCAACTCTAAAGTCACTACTCACTAGGCTACTTATACCTTCACAACTCCTAATCTATTTAGGAAAAATAAACTAATAATTCTACTTCTAATTAGCTAAAGATTGATTAAAAATATATCTAATCCTAAATTATCATATGAATTAAATAAAGATAATCCTAAACATGATAAATCTAAAGATGACTATTATAAAAGATAATCTTAAGTTAACAGAAATTGTAACACTGCTGAAGCTGATCCATGCGCCAAATATATATGGCAACCGCCAACCTCACAATTGCCTCTGGTCACTTATTGCGTGACGTAGCTTGTGGCATAGTTCGGCGATACTCTTTGCTTATCCATCACAACTTAAAGTCGCGAAACGCTTCTTGCAATTCACGATGGTGATCATCTCTACCTGAATATCACTACATGCAATCGTGAGTCAAAGCTCGTGATCCTCGCTGGCAATTGATCTTGAAGTTCCACAAGCCGCTAGCCTCACATTCCTTCTCTTTTTCCAGGTTGATCGACGGAGGTTCTTATCAATCTCCCATTCTTCAAGAGTACCCATGTCCTCAAGTGTCAAGTCCAAAAACTTCTTCATAATTCCATCATAATCTTTCCATGAAGCTTTCTCCATTGGCACTCATTTCCATTGAATTAACACTTGCTAAACTCTAATTTTTCCACGTCCTTTTCTCTAGCTTTGGAATTGAAGAGCTTTCTTTGGCTATAAAAACACTCTTTCCTCGTCATCAAAAGACGGCAACTCGCTCATAACCAAACTAGGACTCCTAACCCTATTCTTAAGCACAACAACATGAAACATCAGATGTAACCTGGAATTAGAAGGAAGATCCAACCTGTAAGCCACCTTTCCAAACCACTCTAATACTTTAAATGGCCCGTGGTATCTTTGAGATAGCTTCACATTAAATTTCTTCTTCATAGCTTCACATTAAATTTCTTCTTCACAGACTTCTGTTGATAAGATTGAAGATTGAGGTACACATACTCCCCAGGTTCGAAAGTTCAATCTTAAAAGCTACCAAACCTCTTTCCGACCTCTCTCTCCGACAACTTCTCTCAACTAATTGATGCTCGAAGTTGCAGAGAGGATTTCTTTTTTTTTTTTCTTCTTTTTTTATTTACCCTACCCAAGCAGTATATGGGTCAATACAGTTGTATCGATATGGCTCATGTCATCTACGACCATCTCTCATAGTCAAGACTGTTTTTGAATGTTTCCAGCCCCGGTATGTCTGTATCAATACATCTCAAGGTGGATACACTCGTGCCACCGTATGTAGGGCCATATGAGACCATATTTACAAATAATGCACATACATATACACTATTTAAGAAATTGGATCATTCAACAACCTAAATTAAAAATAGTTTTTAACTAGAGATATTGGGTTTCCGCTTTTCATTTTTCATAAACAACTAGATACAAAATAACAATGTAAAATGATGCACTTTAAAAATGAACTCAAAATGAGATTCAAACAAAAATGTCTACTAAGCAATACATAATTACATATATTCATACACTTGAACAGATTTAAATTTAGTCCATACTAAAATGTTTTTAAAATGAGATTTATTGAAAATCATGTCCGTAGACACACAGATTCCAGGTGTACAAAATAACATAGAGACAGAAATACAAACACGCATGTGTATGTTTGAACTAACTTACAAACTTATCACTGCGGCAACTTTGCTACCCTTAGATAATTCTATATCAAATAAGGTTCAGACAATATGAGATCAAAACTTCACCTAAATTTCAAGAAACCATGTAAAAATGGACCAGCGTTGAAGATAGTTTTTTATTGTCAATCAAATATAATACGAGTTTATATCTTTCACAGAGATATTTAAAGTTTTTCATCCCAAGTTCAGGTTGATTCTATTTTGTACTTAAACTACACATTCATAGATGATATGCTCGTCTTTTCCTTATGTTAGAAGTAGAACTCTAAGGTTAAAGTTAGAATATTGTAACTCTATTTGATACATTAAATACGAAATTTCACTTAGTGTTTTGCACATATTGTTTTTTCTTGATCAGATTGTTAGTTGAATATTGTATTACCTAAATTTAATATCTTTGAGTGCATGTCTTTCTTAATACATTCTTTAATCTGAAGTGTAGTTGTTATAATTTATAATTATCAAAATGTAGATTATCTATATTGAATGAGAGATTATTGATGTTATAATGTTAATATGCTTTATTTCATAATTGATAAGATTGACTACTTAAATATCGTTAGATCCATCTTAATTGATGTTTGATTGTACTTGTATTTAATGCTTTTTTCATACTTTGTTCTCTCCTTTAACTTTTTTTTTTTTCTTTTAGTTAACATATTTATTTACAACATGAATTTAGCATGACAAGATTCATTATGTCTCCTCTATCTAGGTATACATATTTTTTCAATTCATAATTTTTTTCCACATTGTCCAACTTCATTTAAAAAATAGGTTAATCATAAACTCAAATAACTCACAAAATGAAGTGTATCAAAAAAACAAAATCACAAAACCACTTTCAATGAACTACTTCCAGAAGTGGAACTTGAAAACAAAAGGGCACTAAACCAAAGATAACAAAATTTAAAGCCCAACAAAGATCATAAATCTATATAATTTCAAGTGTTCAAGACCTCACCCATGGCACCAAAGGTTATAACAGAATATGAAAGTCCATTTAGCTAAACAATGTTAGGAGGAATAATATCAAATGGGAAGCGGGAAAAAAAAATTTGAAACCCACCCAAAAAAAAAAAATTTAATATTCAAAAAGTGAAAAATAGACTTGTCATCTCTATATATCCTATGATATCCTTGTTTCTTATCAAAAAGATAATGAAAAAAGGTAATATAGCAAGAACGACCCTAATTTAAAGTTGACAAAACATCTAACTCAAGGAACTGTTATCTTGAAATTCCATTGACTACACAATATAAACAGAACAGACAGTGATATATGGTAATTTAGACATGCATTGGATCTGACTTGCCACTCTAATTCAATTTCTTCTCTCTCTCTTCTTCTCTTCTTCTCGGCTTTCTGGCCTCCTTTATTATTTCTATTTCTCTGCTGTCGTCTCACTTCTCTGTGCTTTCTTCTATTTTACACACATACATACATACGTACATATATATATACGTATATATACACACACGTCTCTATATAATGCTTGACCACCTCACACTCTTTCTTTCATACTCAATATTTCTTACCATGACAATCTTGTGATACTTGTCTTTTTATTTTTTCCTTTTTTTTTATTATTAAAAAAATATGGCCACTAATCTCATTCTCTTGGCTATTTCTCTCTGTTTCTTGGACTTCATTGTTCTGCTTTTGCTTTACTCAAATATCTCAGCTTTCTGCATTTGTCCTTATTTCTAACTCCCTATTTTTTTTTTAATGCCCACCGAACATTTGTCTCTGCCAATTTCAACTTTGCTTGCCTGATAATAGCTCAATTGAATTTGGCTTGCTTGGTGTCTAACGAACTGGTGGACACTCAATCCACTATTTTTTTTTTTATTTTGGACTCTTTAATTAGACTCCTTTATTAATTCTTATCTTGGACTCAATTTATTTACTGAGTCCACTTGCATTCAAACCTTACAGTAGTGGAAAATAAATTTTTGTTGATCATGATGAGAGTCTTTATGATTAAAAATTTATTTAGTGAGAAACTCTACCTTGCTAATAAGGGTATGGTAGGAGACAAATGCTACGGCAATTTATTCTAGTTAGAACTCTAATTATTTTCCACCATAACAGCTTCTTAATATCTAGCTCAGTATTATGGGACAGACTAGGCATATGTGCTTTATTATTTGCACATACCTTTTGTGATATTTTATAATAGCTTAATTGTTGAAGATATGCTTCCAATAGGGATCTTTGTCATCCTAATTTTGTCCTATGGTGGAATACTCTACTTATGTAATGACTTGTTTTCATTTTTATTTCTGTCTATATGCTTGTTTCCTTCACCACTTAAGCCGACCTTTGACCATGTAGGTTTTGTTTAAATTAAAAGAAAAGTCAATGAAATAACTTAAATACATAAAGAAAGGTAACTTCATCAAAGTTGAATCTTAAATAGAAATGAAAATAAATACAATAATATAATAACAAATCATACGAAGTAAAATGTCCCTACTCTTTGAGCTGAATAGTTTTTCTCTTTCATACCATTATAGGCTTTTTCTATGATAAAACCAACAAAATAAGATCTATGTCAAGATGTCGTGATAGGACTTCAGATATACAAGACAAAAGAGAAACTACAGAAAATGTAAAGATTGAAACATCCTTTTCTTGTATTTGAATTTTAAATTACATATTTATTTATGAAAAACTAAACTTTCGAACCTGTTGATAAGATTTAACTTTCCAACTGCTTCAGCTGCTGCAGATGCCGCCTTGTCCAGACCAAACTTTTGTAACTCATTTAAGAAACCACTGAAATCCTTCTTGTTAATTTCATAAGGACTATGGCTAGGGCCAGGGAATGAACCATTAGTTACTTCTTCCTTGTACTCCAAAAGAGCTTTGTCAACAACATCTCCAACCCTCGCATAGTGCTTGCAGAACTTTGGAGTAACCTGCAGAAGGTAACTGCATTTTTAAGCAAATTTGTTAGCGGAGATGGTAAAGGAACCATTGTGGGAATTCTTGGATTTACCTTGGCATGATGTGGGTGCAGCGTCATCCCCAATAGATCATGGTAAACTAGAACCTGCATAAATGATAAAACTTTCTAGACAAATGAGAATGGTTTATTCATTTTATCTGAAATGTGATTGGCATGAACAGAAAGAACAAGACGAGTTAGAATGACTATAAAATCAACCATGACAAGAATCGTCAAGGTCAGTCTTTGATCAAAATCCAGTTCCCTAACTGAATCTAATATAACATTATCTTGACATATGGAGAGAGATTTATCTTCAATCAAAACCACGTTAGCATCAGACGTAAAATGAAATTCTAAACAGATTCCTTTACATGTGTGAAGTACACATATTCCTTTATATGTGTGCATGGGCAATTTATCTATGAGTTGATTGTTGCATATACCTAGATGCAGGAATGATAATTTGTGATGCAAAGCCAGATTCTTTAAAAGAGTTTTTTGAATAATTTCCTCCATTTAATGATGAGACTTGGAATGTGTAAACTGCTAACCTGACCATGTTGAAGTCTCAATAAGCAAAACAGAACTTTGTTTAGATTTATGTCACAAACCCACTGCTTCAATAGGCCATGCATGAGAGGGGAGATGGGGTGGATATGCTACATTTTAACACTATCATTTTCCCTCTAGTATGATTTTAAAGTTTTGGGATCGATTGTAAAATAACATACCATAAGTATTATTTATCATCTGAAGCAGACATCAGAAACACCATAAGTGATCCAAAGTAACAATTATATTCCTGCATCCATCTCACTGTTGTAAACTAAATCAACCCCTCCTATCACACAATCGAAGAAATCACAATGGAATTGTTCAAAAGAACTGAATGCAAGAGCTAAGTACAAACATGAAGTTGTCGACTGTTGTTGACTAAATCAACCCCTCCTATAACACAATAGAAGAAATCACAATGAAGTGTTCAAAAGAACTGAATGCAAGACCTAAGTACAAACCTGAAGTTGCTAGACTAAGAATTGACTGAAGCAGAGTATAAATGTTCCAGCCACCAGGTCTCTCATTAATTTTCAAAAGGAGGCATTTCTTTCTCAATGATAATGTTAAAGACTGCACCCCATAAAAGTATGTAGAAGCTAAGCCTCAAGGAAACTGCTATGACATGCTGCCTTAAATTTGCAATGAAATAAAATTGGCTGACCAAAAGCTTGACCATAACTGGTGTTTAGCACTTGAGCAGACCTAAACATTCTTGTTTAGTATAATGCAATACTAGAACTCAATCTATTTAGCTGCTACAACAATGAAATATTCAGTATATGTTCATGCACTCACAACTAGGCTACAAGTACCGCTATATTACTTTCAACAATTATCCAACTTTTTTAGATTCATTACTAAGGAAAACGGTTCTCTCTCATTAGTATAAACGAGGAGAATTGAAAACCTGCTATATTTCAAGCTTAAACTGAACCTAAAACTAATTTTACCTCTATTGCAGTCATTCCTGATTGAATAACTGTTTTCTCACTAACCTCATGATATACAGGTAACATCATTTTAGCACAACAATTCTAAATCTACTTGCTTACCACAACTAGTCTGGCAATCCTATTACCTATTGAAAGTAAAACACAAAGAAAGAAGCCAATTTCAGCTTCAACAGAGAACATAATTTCTTTAAAAAAAAAAAATAAGTCTAAGTGAACCTGGCCACTGCAGAATGGTCCAGCTCCAATGCCAACGGTGGGAATTTTAAGAACAGCTGTAGCTGCAGCAGCGACAGGTGCAGGTACACATTCCAAAACAACTGAGAAACACCCAGCTTCTTGCAAGGCCAACGCAGTCTCTACAACCTAGACAAACCAAAACAAAACCAACTCAGACATGCCAAACAAAAACAACACAACCCCACCACACAGTTAAAGAACGGAAACATAGAAATAGAGACCTTGATAGCACTGGCTATGTTTTTCCCTTGTGGCCTCAACCCCCCAAGAACACTAATTGCTTGAGGTGTAAGTCCCACATGCCCCATAACTGCAATTCCAGATTCCACAATCGCCTTCGCAGCTGCAATTCGTGCAGTCGAAGCTCCCCCCAGTTTAATAGCATCCATTCCTCCTTCCTTTAAAATCCTAACCGCTGTATCAACTGCCTGCTCATAATCGAAAACTGCAACCATCACCAACCATCACACACTCAAACTTAAACCCAACAACAACAACATCACACCTTATCCATACAATTCACTTATATCTTAAAAATAAATAATAAATTCATATATAGATCTGATGTTCTCATTCGTTTAAACATCAAAAACCCACAATCTTCCACTCCCAATTCTACAAAACAAATGCAGTTATACCCAAGTTAACACAACCCCTTTTATTCTAGAATCCAAAACTTTATCAAATTCTCTGCCACGTCCTATTCTACAAAACACGAAAACAAACAAAGTCCACACTAACGCAACACTTCATGTTCTGAATCCAAAGTATCACCATATTCTCACTCATTACCATTCTACAAAACAAAAACAAACAAACGAAAACCATCTTAAAATAACATTAACAAGAAAAACAAGCCAAACCCACATGAACACTTACACAATTAATTCAAAAGTCCAAATTTTAAAACAAATTATCTAACATTACCACTCTAGGAAAACAAAGAAAACCCATTTGAACACCACAAAGAGCTGTGCATGCACCTGACTGGTACTAGACTCATAGCTCCAAAAGGGGAGGTCCCCAACAAGCAGCGGAGTCTTGGGCCACGAGCTACAGCTCTACAATGCACGAGCATTTCCTCAAGGGAGATGGGCAAAGTAGTGTCGTGACCTGAACCACCATGGAAGCAGAGTCACCCACCAGACACACGTCAATTCCGGCAGTGTCGAGGTGCATTGCAGAAGGGTAGTCATAGGCGGTGACGACAGTGATGGGGTACCGCCGCTTGTGCTTCTGCCTGAGGTGGGTCAGTGTCATCCGCTGGTTCGGGTTCTGCGGCTTCGGGCCGCCGTAGACGGTGTTCTCAGGGACGTTGCTCATACACCGTAGGTGGGAGAGGAAGCAGCGAGCCGGTTTTTGTGTTCTGGAGAATGACATTTTTTTGTTGGTTTGATGGGAGACAGACAGAAGTAGAGAGTTGTTGTATTGTTTAATGGCGTGTGCTGGTCTGGCTGCGCCACCTGCTGCACCAAAAATTCAAATACCATTTTGATTCATCTACCGGGCATGTATGGTGAAGAAGTTATAGAAGCTATATTTATAAAAATTGTGGGTAGAAATATAGAGAATATTTGTGAATAATTTTTATTTTGATCATGCCAAAATATGAAAGACACCAGGGACAGGGATATTTCGAGTTTTGTTTTGAAATTTGTTTCTCTGAATTATCCTAATAATCGAAAATTAAAAATATCTATTGTCAAAATTTATAAAGACATTTCGAGTGACAGTTTCGAAATTTGTTTATCTAAATTATCTTAATAATTAGAAATTGAAAATATCAAGTGTCGAAATTTATAAAGATCTTAGTAGGAATGATAAAATATCTATAATATCCATGGTTTAAAATCTCGGTCGAGTTGGCAGATTTCTCGTTGAGAAATCTCCGTTCGGTCAGTGGCCGATCCGAGAACCCCTGGATCATTGGTTCAACTCGAGTCTGACAATAACTCGGCCCAACTCGGACCAACTCAGCCTAACTCGACCCAACTCGGATAACTTGGCCAACTCGGATCGTTTCTTCTTCAGTCTTCACTTCTGTTCTGCACTTCTGCAGTTTTGCTTGTGTTCTCTGCCCGCTGTGCACTGCCATCATGTTTCCCTACCTGGTGAGTTTGCTGTCGTTCGTTGCAGTGGCCATCAATGTCACCGTTTCCGTTTAGATCACTGTGATAAGTGATAACTAATGGTGGTTGAGTGGGTTTGAAACGGTGGGAGAGAAGGTCTGTGACTTGTGAGAGAGGGGAGGAGGCGGTGAGAGAGAGAGAGAGAGAGAAGAGAAAAATGATGAGGGGTGGAGGCGGTGAGAGAGAGAGAGGATAGAAAAATGGTGATTGCTTTTATTTATAGTATGCCATATTACACAAACCCGCCTAAGGTTTAATAAAATTCAATAGTCAAAAGTATCAAATTAGCCCTTAACGTTTAAAGAAATATCAGTTTACGTCATGAAATTTTAAAAATAATAATTTATCCCTCAAAACAGTGCTCAAAGAGTACTCATCGATTACTTGTCGAGTAGCCGATTACTCACTACTCGCTTGGTCGCCGATCAAGTAGCGAGTAATGAGTTTTGGAACAATGATAATATCCTCTAAATATGGATAATATTTAAGGAGGTACAACCCAACTGCTTCATTTAACATTATGTTTTTCATCAAGGAATATGTTAAATACCAAGAGAGGCAAATCACAAGTAGTAAGTTTGCCCAATGCATGTGCTACAACATAAGCCCCTTTATAGGCCCACCACTACACTACAAGAATAAGTAAAAGGGGAGTTTTTTTTCTATTTCTTAGCTCTAGACCAGATAAGAAAGGCAATTATCCTTAAATAAGATAAGACAATCGTCCTAGATTAGAAAGACAATCATTCCTAGATAAGGTGATCATCCTTAAATAAGAAAAGCAATCATCCCCAGATAATATAAGATGATCATCCCCAAATAAGAAAGACAATCATCCCCAGATAAGAGGCGATCATCTCCAAATAAGATAAAGCAATAATCATAAGATAAAGCAATAATCCCAAAATAAGGAAAGACAATTATCCCCAAATAAGATAAAGCGATAATCCCAAAATAACGAAAGACGATTATTCCCTAGTAAGAAAGATAATAATCCCTAGATAAGACGATCATCCTTAGATTAAAAAAAAAAATAAAAATAAAATAAAAAAGGTGATCATCCCTAAATAAGATAAGGGTGATCATCTCTTGACAAGGCAGTCATTTCCAACTAACAAAGGTGATCATCCCCAACTAACAAATGCAATCATCCCTCGGTAAGATAAGGTAATCATCCCTAGATAAGATAAGTAGATCATCCCAATATAAGATAAGGTGACTATCCCTAAATAAGGAAGGACATTCATATCCATATAAGAAAAGCGATCATCCCAGATAAGGTGAGACGATTATCCCGAAATAAGAAAAATGGTTATCCCTAAATAAGGAAAAAGATCATCATTAGATAAGATAAGACGGTCACCCCCAGATAACAAAAGGTGATCATTCTAGATAAGGGAATACGATCTTCAAATAAGGAAAGACAATCATCCTTGGATTTAAAAAAAAAAAAAAGAAAAAGAAAAAATCATCCTTAGATAAGATAGATTATCAATCCTAGATATAGAGATCATCCTTAAATAATGAAAGGTGATCATCCTCATATAAGAAAGATGATCATCCCCTGATAAGTAAACGAGAAATAATATTCACAAAATGATACTTGATTGAAGGCTTCGAACCAAGTTTTGCAAAAACATTAGCATTAGAATAAGCGCTTAAAAACAAGGCCTCGATGGACTAAATGAAAGTTAGAGATGCATTTGAGACATCTATGTTAGTATCCCCTATGGAGAGAAAGTTAAAAATGTGCTTGAGGCATCCAAGATAGTATCCCTCAAGGGAAAAATTTATAGATGTGCTTGAGCCATGTAAGATAGTAGTTCTTGAGGAGCGAAATTTAGCCATGAGTTTAAAGCATTCGGGTTACTATCCCCTAAGGAGAGAAAGTTAGAGATATGCTTGAGGCATCCAATTGTTATTATCCCTTGAGGATAGAGAGGGCAATGAGTCAAGTTTAGGCGGATTTACCAAAATCGATACCCAAACTTGCCAGAAGTTTTTATACTCATACCCTACCCAAACCCGCCAAGGATCTCACGGTTTTAGGTACGGCTATATACCCACTGGTATAGGTGGACCCACAGGTCCACCTATACCCTGCCAAACGGAGGTAAAAAAAAATTGGATGAAGTGCTTGTTATCAAGCCTAGAGAGATCAAAATTGGATTGGGTTTCAGTGTAGGAACTGGGAGTTTTGCAACCAAGATGAAGGATTTCAATGTCATAGTAATCTCAGCAACTATCAATCTTGGGGCACCTTTAGTGAAATGATAGCTCTTTGAGGACTAGTCCCTTTTTTTACTTGACAATAAATTAACGACTTCCATTTTCTGACAACACTTTGGATTTGATTGACACCACTAGGTTTCTTGATGGCTGGATTGATTTTGTACTCCTAGACTTTGTATTATTTGTTTGGGATAGAGTTTTAAGGCTAGGTGGGTTGTTATGAATTGACAGTTTTTTTTGCTCCAAGAAGGATTTGAATGATCATATGGATGCCTTTAAGATGCTAAGGTACAAAAATACATAAATGGGTTGTTCCAAAACATGATAAGGATGATCGAGAGGGAGAGAGACAATCAGATTCGGTTTGGTTAGAATCAATGGACAACATTTGAGACTCATTTGAGTCGAGGGTTTGAAAAAAAAAAATTCATTATATACACCACTCAAAATAATGTTGTTTTGAATGGTGTATATAAAAAAATAATAATAATAAAGATTATTGAACATGCGGGTAAACAGGTTTGGTATGGATTTTTTCCAATACCCATACCTGAACTTAAACCTGCTACAGGTAGAAAAATAATACCCATATCTGCCGGCAAGCTTGTTTTGTCAAATCCATATCTATCCATCACAGACAGGTATCCACACATACACGGTCTCGTGGGTAGAATTGTCATCTCCACCCAAGGAAGGAAAGTTAAATATGCACTTGAGGTATTCAAGTTAGTATCCCTCAATAAGGAATAGTTAAAAAAAAATATGTGAAAAGCAATTAAATTACAGCTCCACTTCATATTCAACCCGGTGAAATCGCCAATTTCGACTCAAAAGACATGGATTTAGGGATTCAAGGGGGTAAAGGATATTTTCGATATCAACCATCCAAAATATGAAAAATATCAAAATTGTAAGTCAAATTTAAGTGCCTCATCATGAACTAAAAATAATAAAAATAATAATAATAAGTTGAGATATGTTGTTATTGAATGCATGCAACCTTTAATGTTAGAATAGAGAACAGTAAAGAGAAAAATCTCATATTTGAAATCAACAATCAGAATTGTAAATCTTCCATTGGTAAATTGATAATTAATAGTTTTCAATTGAAAAGGAAGTATTTCATTGCAATGAGTGACACCTAATTATTAATGGTGCTAGAAAGTAAACAAGTTTTAACAATCTTCAATTGGCAATTATTTTGTTATACTCTCTTAAGTTTTTTATATTTATTAGGAAGACCTAATCCTAAAACCAAATTTAGTAAAAAATGACAAACAAATAATATTGGAGTCATTTCTCACTTATATATACAAAACCAATAAATTAAATAAATAGAAGGGTATATCCAATCTAGAATTTGTGTAAGGTCCAAATCTAAATAGAACTAGAAGATTAATTGAAACCCAGTTTATTGTTATTAATTTGGCCTAGACTAAGTTTTAGAAATAAAGGGTACATGGACAAATATCCATTTGATGGATATTTTTAAAAGAAACAAAGAAAATTGGGTGTGAAAGGAGAAAATCATAGCAAAAGATTGGATGTAAAATGAAATAAGACAAGCAAAAAGCAAGAAAATGAAGAGGGAGGCTAAGTGAGAAAGACATTAGTTGCAAAATTTTTACAAAATAAAGGCAAAATTGCACAAAATCCCTGAGGTTTGACAAAATTGCACAAAAATGACAATATTTGGGTAACTCGCACTTTGATCCCCTGAGGTTCCAAAAACTTAGTACAAACCTACTCTACCATTAGAGAGCAGTTAATGAGCTACCGTTTAGTGCCACTAGATAAGGGTAAAATCATCAAAAGACATTATACCTATGAGAATCTAATATTTTAATAATTAATATTAATTTATATATTTCTTAATTTAATTAAAAAACATATGTATATATATAATTAAACAAAATAAAAAATATATATAAGGACACTCAACAGAGCTTAAAGACACTAACACTCAAAAGCTTCTTCATCTTCTTCACTCAAAACGACGGCACCAAGCCAGCCAATGGCAGTAACGCTCAAACTGCCTTCTCTAGGGCTTGTCTTACTAAGCTTGAACCAAAACTCTTGCACATTATAGCTTCCCTCCTATCCCTAGGAATTGAAACCGTATACATCCTTTGTTTGTAAAAGGTGATATGGTCGTCCATATCTGTTGTCCCATCATATGTCTTAAAGTTGGGAAGTGTGAATTTCTTTAGCATTTTCGCCATTGCAATTTAGTCGACGAATGGTGAATCGGTGAAACTGGTTGATGTGCTTTTCTTAAGTGGTACTTGGACCTTAGGTATACGGTTGATTAGTACCTCAAGCTATGCTAGTTTCTTTGCTACTTTGTCTGGCACCAATTCAATAGGCCTCTTGTTCTTTGGGCCCTTGGCATCGTGGACTGGCTCTCCACGAGTTGGGTCGATGCTTGGTTGTTAATCGACCGATGTTTTACACTTGGTTTCATTGAAATCATTTGGGTGCCTTTGGTTGGCATCCTCATCAAGGTCCTCCTCAAATCTGGTGGCATTAAAGTTTACCACTAGTGGATCTTACTATAATGTCAACCTGCTCTAAAACTTAAAAATTGACTTGCTAGTAGTTGCAGGCATTCTTCCATCAACTTCTGAAGGTCTAGCCTTGTTTTGTTAATCTAGTTCAGTGTGGACGTTTGTCAGTTGTTCGACCTTGAGTCGCAAGTCACAATTCTCAGTCCAGAATGCTTCGTTTTCAACTTGAAACTTTTTGAGTTACATTGTATGAGCCATCATTTGTTCCATCTGGGTGGTTAACTGAGAGTTGATGTCTCGCTTGACATGTTAACACGCTAAAGGATCAATTAATTCAATTTGTACTAGATCAAGTTGCCAGGTTCCCCATAGATGACACCAAACTGTAGTAGGGTTTGAACTATCATATGTCAACAGAAAGCAAGCCTCGTCAGTCAACTTTTTTAGAACCCAGCAACTTGTGTGCTATACAAATCAAATAAGGAATGTAGATGATCTTGACGTCGGTGAGATATCGTTTAAAGACCATCTGATGCTCAAGTCAATAAACTAAATGACAAAAATAATTGAAAAAAAAAAACAGTAAAGCATTGTCCTAGTAGAGATAGGACAAAAAATATGTGTGATCAGTGTTGTTGGGCAACATAGACCGAATGGACTGCAAGGCAATGTAAGTAGAAGGTAATGGCGGTGACATGGATCAAGTCCGTTGGCTAAAGCAGCCCAAGGTAGTGTTGGTCCAACACTAAATTGATTACACCAAGTAATTGTAGATGGCATATTGGTGAATTAGACTAAGCTGATGAAGGAGGAAAAATGCTAGATGACAATGTAGATAGTACCGTAAGGGTTCAATCATAGTGGGTGAGTGGAGATTGATCTTAGAGATGTCTAATAGTAATCTGGCAGAGTGACGGTATACATGAGAGATTGGATGCTTGGCTTAAGTGTGTAATGACCATTTTATAGACAAGTCATCCTACATAATCGAATGAAGCCTAGTTTCAGTAAGCTTAAGGGTTCGAATTTGAGTAATATGAATGATGGTTGTAGTCATCTCTAAATTGTAGGGAACAATAATGATAAGTCCTAGATGAATTGTGCCTTATCCTATGAATGGTTGAGTCCTAATGTAATTGCACTCACAGAGGACAAGTTGGAATCAAATTATGAACCGTAGGTCGGTGTTGTGTCAACCAACCTATTAGGCCAATTCAGAGTAAATATCGTAGGTCATGCAAGCCTAACCTTTGGGTTCGGTCGACTAAACCAATGGGTTGGTCTACCATCTACCAAAGATGGATTGAATTTGGGCCGTTAGTCATTAGGCTCATTGACCAAAGTGTATTGGGTTATAAGCCCATGTCGATCGATACATCAGGCCAATCTCAAATAAGGTTCTAGGCTTACGTATGTTGGGCTTGGATCTGCAGTCATCTCTAAAGTGTATGAATTTTCTTTGGAGAACCATGTCCTTTTTTTATTTTTTTTTTATTTTTTTTATTTACTATATTTATTTGTCAAGTTTATTATGAATTATTATTTTTTTATTATTTACTTTTTTTTTTTAAATACTAATTTATCTCCCTTGTCCATCAAGATTAATGTGAGGTAGAGATTGATCTATTTAATTTTAAATTTTTTAAAAATTTTTAATTTTATTTATTTTGTCATTTTTTTTAATTTTGGCGATAAAAGGGTAGTTTGGTAATAGAAATTTTTGATTGTTTTTTTCTAATTTTTAATATATTATAATATGATTTTTAATATCCAAGGGTATTTTTGTTTTTTTAATATTTGTGTCCAAAATCACTCATCTTTTGGATGAAACCACTATTCCACTAATGGTAGAGGTTTTTTTTTTTTTGGTTGATAATATCCCTTTATTATATAACAACTCACAATTTATTGTTTCACATATTTGATAGGTTGGAGTCTATACTTATAGAGGACATTGTCAAAGATATTTTGAAGAGGCTGAATGATATGTCCCCAAGTGATAACAAGGATTTAATTTGTATTGATACAAAAATAAAAAAAAATTATATCACTGTTAAACATTGGGACAAAGGATGCTCACAAATTAGGAATTTGGGGTATCAGTGGTATAGGCAAGACAACTCTTGCTGAAGCTGTATTTAACAAGATCCATTCACACTTTGAAGGTTCTTATTTCATTGACAATGTTAGGGAAAAGTCAGAAAAAGGTAGATTAAATTGCTTACGAGGAAAACTTCTTTCAAGAATATTGGGGGATGAAAATATGAATATAGGTACTTCTATTGTGGGACACACCTTCACAATTAATAGACTTGGACGTAAGAATATTCTAATTATTTTTGATGATGTGTCTAATTTTAAACAAATAGAATCTTTGATTGGAAATCTTAATTATCTCAGTCCACAAAGTCGAATTATCATAACAACAAGAGACAAACAAGTTCTTAGAAATTGTGGGGTGGATCAATGGTATGAAGTTCAAGAATTGTTTCATCGTGAGGCTCTTGAGCTTTTTTGCCGCTATGCCTTCAAAGGAAATAATCCAACAAAAGATTATATCAAACTATCAAAAGGGGTGTCAAGATATGCTGGAGGCATTCCTTTGGCTCTAAAAATTTTGGGGTCCTCTTTACTTGGCAAGAGCAAAGAAGTGTGGGATGATACAGTCGGGAAACTAGAAAAAAATATTGATAGGAATATCCAATAGGTGTTGGAAATAAGTTATGATGAACTTGAAGATGAAGTGCAAAAGATATTTTTGGATATCACATTTTTTTTCAATGGAAGTGATGTTGGAGTTGTAAAACAGTTCTTAGAGGCTTGTGGCTTTTCTTACAAAGAGCGTGCAATAAGTATTCTCATTGATAAGTCTTTAATAGCTGTATCACACAACTTGATAATAATGCATGATTTGCTGCGGGCAATGGCTAAGGAAATTGTCCGCAAAGAATGTGTTCAAGATCCTGGCAAGCGTAGTAGATTGTGGGATCATGAGGATATCTACTCTATTTTAACAAAAAATACGGTAAGATTTAATTAAGTATTAATTACCTTTTGGTGCTAATCTATAAGATTTTGGTTGATATTTATTTTTTGCGCTTGAAAAACAAAGAAGGATCTCTTAAATTGATGTAGATATAAATATTTTTTTTTCTACAATATAATTCATTTAAACATACCAATTTGTTAACTTTAAAAAAATAGAGCTTGGCATTATTATATTCCTTTTTTTGAACTTAAGTTTGGCAGTACTATTAAATTATTTTATAAATTTATGTATTTGATTCTAATTTTTTGTTATTTCTTTTTAATTTTTAGGGTACTGAAACCATTGAAGGTATCTCATTGGATGTGTCTAAAGTAAAAGCTATAAAGTTGAATCCACTTGCTTTTTCAAAGATGCAGAAACTTAGAGTGCTCAATTTCTATAGTTCACGGGGCAACAAGACGAGTAGAGTGCATGTGGTAAATGACATGGAATCAGTTTTTACTGAGCTAAAGTACCCGTTTACATCATTATCATCAAATTTTTGTCCACAAAACCTTACTGTACTTGAAATGCCCTATAGCAACGTTACCCAACTCTGGGACGGTGTTCAGGTATGTTGTATTACTTATAAACCAACATTCTTAGATTGCATTTATTTTATATTTGAAAACTAAACGATGCTGAATCTAATTAAACACTAAATAATAATCGAAAACCAAAAGCTCAATACTAAATATTTTGTTTGTTTTTCTCTTAAATTGAAAACTTAATTATATAGATTAAAAAAGGCAGCTCTATTGCCACCCAAAAAGTTTTACCCACACTCATTTTTTTAAATGAATTTTTTATATCACTAAATATCCTTATATTAAATTACTTAAAGGTACATAACTAGCTATAGAAGCAAATAAAAAAATTTACTTTATATACCAACTCTATCACAAACCCTAATATTTACATTCACATTCAAAATATTGTACTTAAATTTACTTTTGATACAGATTTGGAGAAACAAAACCATTGTTTAACAGTTTTGAGTAGATTTAAATGTTTTTGTAAAATTCTTTCTATGTGAAAAGAAGGGTTGTTTTTGTTCTTCCTAGCCAAAAACATTAGATTTTTTCTTTTTCTATATAATGCAAATGTCAACTATTTCGACTCTTGATAGGAGTGAGATTTTGTATTAATCAGTATCCCAACTATTGACATAGAAATTTGAGTTAACCACCAACTTCGATTCTAATAATTCTACCATTTTGTTTTTCAATTTTCTTCAAGTAGACGAATGATTGCATTTTTTAATTAGAGTTATCTGCTGTTTTTGGGAACTTGATGGGTTAAAAAAAAATGGTTTAAACTTTTTTTTTTTTTTTTTTTTTGTTTTACAGATTTGGATTTAAACTTGGAAAGGAAAAAGATATAATTAAAGAAATTATATTATTTAGAATTAGTTTTGATATTTTAAAAGGATGTATTTTTGAAAAATTTTTAATATGGATATGAAAAGTGATGGTGTGAGTAGAACTATTTTGGGTGGTAACCATTAAGAAATAAAATATTCAAATTTAATCCTATTAAAGTGAAAATTTAATTAAGATTTTATGAGCTATTTAAGTGATTTTATTACTTAAAAAATCAAACAAAATAATTTAATGAAACTCGTTAAACGTTATTAAGTGAAAATTGAAAAAATCAAACAAGCCTTAGTGTTACAAACTCTTATAGCACATGTTCTAACTTGTGTTGGATAATTGTGGATTGTTCCCATTTTCTTTTAATTACAGGTTCTTCCCAACTTAAAACAGATGGACTTCAGACGCTCTAGACGCCTAAGCTGTATCCCTGACCTCTCACAGGCTCCAAATCTTGAGAGCTTGACCTTAAAAGGTTGTACTAGTTTGACTGAAATTCCCTCATCTATTCAACACCTCATAAAGCTAGTTACCCTAAATCTAAGCTCGTGTGCAAACCTCCAGAAATTTCCAGCCAGCAGTGATTCAATTAAGGAACTTCTTCTATATGGCTGCTCAAAACTCAAGGCCTTCCCGATCTCAAGTAGTTTGGAAATGCTAGTCTTAAGAGATACTGCCGTGGAAGTACTGCCCTCAAATTTTGAGAGACTTTCAAGACTACTTTTATTGGATCTTCAAGGCTGTTCAAGGCTTACTTGTCTTCCTGACAGCATTTGTAGGTTGACATCTCCTGAAAATCTTACTATTTCTGATTGCTCAAAACTTGACAGATTGCCTGAGGAGTTGGGCAATTTAGAAAATTTGCGGTGTCTCAATGCGGAAGGAGTTCCTATTAAAAAATACCATCATCAATTTCACGGTTGAAACACCTTAATGTCTTGCGTATTATAAGATCTAAGTGTCAAGAACAGCCGAGCTTGCAACTGCCTCCTTTATTAGAGTTTCATCATCTAGATAGTTTAAATCTAGGTAACTGTGGTATCACAGAGTTACCTGGGAGCCTCGGCTTATTATCATCATTAGAACATTTAACACTAAATGGAAATAACTTGGAGAGCATTCCAGAAAGTATTATACATCTTTCTAGGTTATATTATCTCAACATTAGCTATTGTGAGAGATTGCAATCCTTACCAGAGCTTCCTAGGAGTTTACATCTTTTATACGCATTAAATTGCAAATCACTGCAAGCATTGTCAAATTTGTCAACTCTTCCTGCAAATCTGACATTATGTGCAATGGAATTATGCTTCATCAATTGCTTCAATTTGAATCGAAATGCAATCAGAGACATTATGAAAAACACTCTACTAAAAATTTTAAGCAAGGTAACTTCTTCACCGGAAGAACATGATAATGTTTTTCTGGTTTCTCTTTCATATGTTGAATTATTTTCTCTTTTTCCTTTTATAAACAATATATTACTTAAAGTCAAGCATGTTTACGGTTGATGATTCTTATGGTACAGGAATGTGCTCATGATAGTAGACCTCGCAGTACTTCTATATATTTTCCTGGAGATGAAATTCTGAAATGGTTTAGATATCAATGTATGGGATCTTTTATACTTTTTAAGCTGCCATCCGATTGGTTCAATGATGCTTTCTTTGGTTTTGCCTTATGCATCGTTGTAGCATTCCGCGACCATCATGATAATGATTCTGGCTTGCATGCTAGGTTTGAATGCGAAGTAAGATTACCAGATGGTCAATCATTTTTTATGATTAACCATGGTTATTTAGGTGGTTGGACGTCTTTAGAGGATTGTGGACCCAGCTATGTTGGAGCAGATCATGTGTTCCTGCATTTTTTTCAAGTGCAATGAGGTGACTTTTGTGGAAAATATTTCAGTCATGAGATTTCTTTTCGATTCTATCTTCATGAGTATGCTACTAGTAAACCTATAAATTGTTGTAAGGTGAAAAAGTGTGCAGTCCATTTAACGTACAAGCTAGATTTTGTAGATTCCAGTGAAAGTTTCAACTTTGATAACAACTATATTTGGAAATCAACAGAAGAATCTAGCACAAGCAGAAGATTTAGATTTAAGGAGGAGGAGCAAAAGGAATTAGACCTCAAGAGGTTGAAACCCATTGAATTCTTTTGAACAACGATCATACAATTCAAGCTAAATCAATAAGGTGTTTCTAGGCACGAGGATAGTGGTCTAACGGTACAAGCTTCATAATGCGTTATAATGCACAGTGCTTCTTCCATTTCGGTGTATTTAATTTGCTGAAAAACATCTGTGTTGCACAGCATATTTTGCTTGGTTGGGTTGTGTTGTGTTATGTTGTCTAGTGTGCGTTTAGTGATATAAATTATATTGGATTGTATTAAAACTACAACTTATATATCATAATGTGTTTGATGATAAGTCTTAATTATTATATGAGAAAATACCGAAAATGATCCATTGGAGAGATCTAAGTTGAAAACTAACATTTTTTTGAAATTCTTGCAAATCTGATTTTTTGTGGACGAAAATGCCCCCTTTTATCTTTTCAGTTTCATTAAGGGTTACACCATTAACATTTCTCGATTTTCTCTCAACACTTCTAAAGCTCTCTGTATTTCAAAATGCCATTAACTTATCTTCCCACTCTCTGCAACTCTTCACACTCTCTTCCTCTCGTTTTCCTTCTTCATTCACTTGAAGCACCCACATATCATGCGTCTCGACCCAGCCCAGAAGGAAAACGGGTGGCAACAAGAGCGACGACCAGTAGTCCCGCGAGCTGGTGCGAGTCCAGATGAGGAGTTTTAGTGAGAAAGAGCCGCTGGTGAAGTCCCTTAAAAAGTATTTCAAGGTGGTGAGGACCCAACACTGTTGTCTTCTCTTTGAAGAGCTTGACAAGAATGACAAGTGGCTCTAATGTCTTAAGGTATCCATTCTTTTCATCTGGGTTCTTTGAAAAATTTCAGCTTTTTTGTGTATGTGCATTGGTTTGCTTTTGCTGGTGTTTTTAAAGGTTTTAATGAAATTGTTATATAGTTTAATATGATGAATGTTGATGATGTATAATGTTAGTGAATTGAGTTCAAAATTTGATTTTTTTAGTGTAAATGTCTTGAGGTGTTGATTCTTTCTTATGGGTTCCTTGAAAAATTTCAGCTTTTAGTGTGTATCTATTGGTTTGCTTTTGCTGGTTTGTGTGTGTGTTTTGTGTTTGCTGGTGTTTGCGTTTAGTTGTGGTTTTTGTATTGATGAACTCATTATAGTTTCATATTATGAATGTTGATATATGATGCTAGTGACATGAGGGGACATTTGATATTCTGTTGTATGAATTTGTTGGGGAAATGAGTTACTTTCATCTCAGAAATTTTAGCTTGCAGTGTATACTTATTGGTTTGCTTGTGCTGATGTTTTGACTTGTGTTTTGATTTTTGATTCTATTGATTGTTAGCTTGATATATGTTTTATGTTGATGAGTTTCCTTTTTTTTTTAATTATAAATTTGGTGGAAAAATTATGCCTTTGAAGTGAATTTGCAATTGGTTGGTGCATTTTATAGTGCATGCGACGTAAAGTTTGGCCTTTTTAAGTTGTTTTACAGTTGGGAATTTTTTTTTTTGCAGAGTGAAGAACCGAATGAGCAAAAGATAAGTAAATTATGGTTTTATTGTCTCAGTCTCGTAATTTTGGTGAAGTGTTGGAGAATAGTAGTGGCTTTCAGCTGCTTGGAGTTGATCAGGATCGTGGCTAAATGCGTTTTATGGTATATTATCTTAGCTTATTGTCTAGAAAGCACATAGGCTAAATGGACAACAACAATCGTGAATGTCATGGGTATTAATTTTAGCAGATGCCTGGGAACTTCTAAGCTTTGCAAAGTTACACTTACACCCATTAATCATAGAATAGTTGTTATGTTTGTGGTTGTTGGTGCTATTAATTTGAAAATGTTTGATATGAGTGCAATTATGTGTGATTCGTTTTAATTCTATGCGCAATCATCGATTTGGATGGTGTTAGGCAATTTAATGTGCAAGATTTTACATCTAATTATCATTGAACACAAGCGAAAATTCATATATAGTATGTGACAATATTATATTCTCATATAGTCATGTGGGATCTTCCGTTGTGTGTCAAGTGTTGTATTCAATTTATATTTGGTAATCTTCATTTGTATTTGGACATTGATTGGTAGATCATATTGTAACTTCTGTTTTATCCATCTGTAGAGGGCCAACACATGCTTCTCTTGCCTGAACTTGAAAAGTATGTTTATCGTAGCTCTAAGTTCAACAGGCATTGATATGTCAATCAGGTCTACTTCCTTTTTACACTGTTGGTTTTTCTTCTTATGGGTGTTGGGTTCTAAATTTTCCATAGCTGAACAAAGCTTGATAAGTTGAAGAACATATCAATGGCCTTAGCATCACAGCTTGCAGAACTGTTAGGATTAATTTAATAGAAGGAACAATTTATTCTATATAAATAATTGTAAAGTAGTTTTATTCTTTAACTAATTTTTTGTATATAAATTTGTGTACATTACTTTCAAAGTTAGATATTTTTTTTTGTTGGCCACTAACATGTTTTCAATCTTTTATTTTACTTTGTAAAGTGTGAATACTGAAACATTCAAACAAAGTGGGGCTGTCTCTTTTGATGTTTCAAGTTTTGTCCTCTTAGGTGACTAACTCGAAATTTGGTGTCGTGAAAACATTAAGATTGTTTATTGTACACTTGATTCTACATTTTTCTGTCCTCCTTTAGGTTGTTTTGCTCCCTATATGCTTTCTTGTGTTCTCTGTTTTCCTTTGCTTCCTTGTGTAATCTGTTTTACAGACATTCAATTTTAGTTACCCGTTTTCTTTCTTTCTCACAGTTTTCACCTGATTGATCGGTTTGGTGGTTTTGATCTCAAAGTTTGTTCCTTCGAGATCTAACATCTGCTCTCTTTGCTTTTCTGTGTTCTTTCTTTTACTCTGCCGTTTTGTGCTCCTTGTTCAACTCTGCTTTTTTTCTTTTGGCTCTCTCTATTTTGGTTTGATTCTCAATTCTTTGTCTTTCAAGAAAAATCAGCTTTCGAAAAGAAAAAATAAAGAACAAAACAAAAAAGCAAATGCGATATTATTTCTTGGATGTTGATGATGGATGCAACGGAAGCATCAATATAAATCACCAAGTGTGTTGTTACTTATAGTTCCTAGTCACAGTTTCATAGTCATCATTTTAAAGTTACATTTTGACCATGCGATTGGTATATAAAGATTTTGGGTGTTTACTTCTTTTGTAGCTAGCATAAAATATTCTTCAAATCTTATGTCATGTCAAATGTACGTGATAAGTAATTGTTACTTCTCTATACAAAGAAGATTGAAACAATTCTATCTACAGGTTGCGATCCCCAACTTGCAAGACTTGGAAGTTTCTCAAATTCATCACATCGAACAGATTTGGCATGGCTTACTTCTAACATTGTCTTCTTGCGTTCAAAATTTAACTAAATTGAGTGTGTATGGATGTGATAATTTAAAAGGGCTCTTTTCATCTTCTAAGGCAATCTCAGAAGAGTCGAGAGAAAAATAAATGAGAGATACAATATTGTTCCCTAAATTAAATTTGCTAGAGATGGAACACCTTACAAAGCTGACAAAATTGTGCTCTGAATATTATATCAAGTTTCCATCATTGAAAGTATTCAAGATAAAGTTGTTCTCAATTGAAGGAATTCATTTTTGATGAAACGGTAAATAGATCACTATACATATTCTCTTTGTTTATGTTTTTCTTAGTTTTCCTATTATACAAGCTTAGTAATCTTCTTAATTTAAATTTACCTTTTCTCCATTTAGTTAGACCTTGACTTACTATTTTTTAATTTTTTAGATAAATATTTTTCAATTTTTTTCAGTTATAATTAGAAATAATCTTATCAACTCAAAACCATACAAACTACAGGTAAAAGTTTCTAGCTTAAAGAAAATGAGAATTTTTGACCTGGATAACTTGAAGATGATATGACACAACAAACTTATGGAGGATTCCTTTTCCAACTTAGAATCATTGGAAGTTACAATATCTAAGGAGCTATTTACTGTGTTTCCATCAAGCTTGTGTGGAAGGTTGTTGAGCTTGGAGTCTCTAAATGTTGATAATTGTTACTCTCTAGAACAAATATGTGATCTGCAAGGGATAACTTCTGAAGAGTATGATCATGTCTAGTTTATGAACCTACAAGACTTGAAAGTTTATGATGTCCAAATCTGAAATATATCTTTGCAAAGGAAGGAGTAGTAGCGAAAGAAGTGCATGCTAAGTTTGTCTTTCCAAAATTGACTTCTTGACAACTTAATCACCTACCAAATTTTAGAACGTTCTACCTTGGTAAACGTACAACTTCATTTTTGTTAATATTTAACAACTTCTGATGTTACACTAAAGTCAATCTTGACGGTTGAACAACTTCGACGTTAGTCTTAACAAGTTGATATTATAGTAATTGTTAAGAATGAAGTTAGAGTTGTTAAGTGAACAACTTCGATATTAGCTGATGTCATACGTCTATTTTTATTAAATTTTAACAACTTCAAACTTCACACTAGTGTTAATTTTGACAATTGAACAACTTCGATGTTAGTTTTAACAAGTTGATGTTACAGTAATTGTTAAGAATGACGTTGGAGTTGTTAAGTGAACAACTTCGACGTTAGCTGATGTCATACATCCATCTTTGTTAAATTTTTAATGACCTCAGATATCACACTAACATCAATCTTGACGGTTGAATAACTTCAACGTTAGTCTTAATAAGTTGATATTACAATAACTGTTAAAAATGATGTTGGAGTTATTAAGTGAACAACTTCGACATTAACTGATGTCATACGTCCATTTTTGTTAATTTTTAACAACCTTAGACATTACACTAACGTCAATCTTGACGGTTGAACAACTTCGTCGTTAGTCTTAACAAATTGATGTTACGATAATTGTTAAGAATGACGTTAAAGTTGTTACGTGAACAACTTTGACGTTAGCTGATGTCATACGTTCATTTTTATTAATATTTAACAACTCCAGATGTTACACTAATGTCAATCTTGACGGTTGAACAACTTCAACATTAGTCTTAACAAGTTAATGTTACAGTAATTGTTAAAAATGACGTTGGAGTTGTTAAGTAAATAACTTCGACATTAGTTGATGTTATACGTTAATATTTGTTCATTTTTATTAACTTCAAACGTTACTTAATGTCAATTTTGATGGTTGAACAATTTCAATATTAGTCTTAAAAAGTTGATATTATAGTAATTGTTAAGAATGATATTGGAATGGTTAAGTAAATAACTTCGATCATAAAGTGAAATATAAATAATAAATAATAATTAATATAATATTATATTTTATAATAAAATGTTTTATTTACATATTATTTTAATTATAATATAATATATTAATTTAATAATAAAATAATAATAATAATTGATATTATTATAATATTAATTTAATATTATATTTTATAATAAAATATTATATACATTATTTAATTGTTATAATATTAATAAATTATTGTTTTAAATATTATTTAATATAAAAATAATATATTTGATCTGCAGCAACCGGTTTCTTTGTAAAGTGTAAATGCTCCAACATTCGAACAAAGTGGATTGTTTCCTTGAAAGTTTTGAGTTTTGTCCTCTTGGTTGACTGACACGAAATTGGAGTCGTGAAAACATTAAACTTGATCAACAAATGAAAAATTACATCATTTTTTTCTTTTAAATCCGCTGTATGTCATAAATCCATATCTTTTACTCTATTTTTTCATTTTTTAATAAAATTATTTATGATGCATTAATAATTATATTTATACATTATTTAATATATTATAAAATATAATTTATAATATTTTAATATGCAACAATCAATGGATAAACTAGCAGCCAAAGTAGGCGTAGTCGGCAGATAAAAGATATTATTATATTTAGCTGGCTCTACATTATTGCCCGAGGGTGACCCATCGAAAGACAAGATCAGCTGACTAAGAGATAAGGCTGTCTGGTGGCCTTTTGTCTCTTGTGTTGGCCATGACTGCTACTTTTGACAAGGTCTATCCTTTTCCTGTTGTGTATTTGGCTGAGCATCAGGGAAGAACCGTTTAAGAGAGTCATGCCGTGGAACCTGAGTTATAAGGTAGTGAACGTACTTATCCTGAGCGTTTCTGAGAGGCTAACAAATTAAGATTTTATATATATATATATATATAATAATTCTATCAATAATATAATCTAATTTTAAAAAATTAAATTTATTTATTATATTTAAATTAAATAATAAAAAATTATTTTAAAAAATAATATAATATATAAATTTAATTGATTTATCTAAATTTTTAAAATTAAAAAATATTGATGGTAAAATTATTTTATATATAAAATACAGTGTTCTCTTGTTAACCACTAATTTTTAAGACGTGAATACTGGAACATTGAAACAAAGTGGGTTGTTTCTTTTGATGTTTCAAGGTTGGTCCTTTTATTTGATTAATACGGATTTGGAGTTGCGAAAACACTATTTCTGGATTTCACTTACAAGATAACCTAGATTTTCTCTCATTTGGCTTTGCTTTTCACCCCTCGGCCTAGTGGTTAAAAGGGCTTTTCCACGAGAATTTAATTGATTTGAGTGTTAGAGGATCTTTATTGGTGCAACATTGACTGCCCTTGACCTCTCTATTCTGTCTTGCATTAAGGGGAAAGGCAACTCGTCTAAGGGGAGGGGGCCCCTTAACGAAGGGATCTCTAAGCATCTAAGAGGATTTACGTTAGATTTCCTACTCCTTTGAATTGAGCTGTAATTAATTGTGATTCTCAGGATTCATGATTGATGAAATTGGTGTGGCAAATTTGGTATCAACAATTTTTTTATTTCTAATTTTGTTTTATGTTTTCTTTTGTTTTTAAATGAGATAAAAATAGATTTTTTTAATATTTAAAAGGGAATAAGAATATAAATCTTAAGAGGTATCAAAGAAGATCAATTCCATTCTATAATTTTAAATTTATGTAAGAATCCATATTTCGTATTTCTAGAACAGATGAATTTGAAATAAATAAATACTTACAATCATAGGCACTCCTTATCACCATTCTCTTATTTCACTGACAGACATTTCATTCATTCTTCATATAAAACTTTAATTCATCAAAGCTAAATTTTCATTGAACAATTTGTTATCCACTCTTATAACATAAATGTATGTTTGAACTACTAACCACCATCACTCTATGCAAATACCAAGACGAAAGCAAACTCAAAGAGGGAAAGAGGAGAGTACTCGACGTGTGGTGGACAATTTTTAAGGTTGGTAACATTTGTAAAAAAAAAAAAGCCAAAGCCTGGTGGATTTAGTGAGCTCCATCGTTAATGTTGAAAAATTGGCTTTAATAAAGCCAAATTATATATATTCATAAGGCAGACCCTTTTATCGGTCATTAATAACTTAAATTAATATTCTTAATTAATTATTTTAAAAAAGTGAGATTTTATAGAGATTGTAATAAGTGGATGGCCAATGAAAACATTAAGGTAATGAAAATATGAATCTCCAATTTGAGAGGAAGCTTGCCTAGTTTCTTGCAATTGGCGCTTGCATTTAAATTATTGTAAAGTGGTTCTGTTCTTTAATTAATTCTTCGTATTTAAATTTATTACAGAATTTCAAAGGTAGCTTTATTAAAGTAAGAAAATGTCATGTAGTTTTTTTTGTTGATAACTTACATAATTTTAATCCTAAATTTTATTTCCTTTCAAAAAAAAATCCTAAATTTTATTTTATACATTCAAATGAAGTGATTTGTTTCTTCTGATGTTTTGTCCTCTTAGTTGACTAACACGACCCTATTGTCATACACTTGATGCTACATGTTTCGGACGGTCCTTTTGATCGTTTTGATAAAATACACCGTTGACAAATGTTTTTTTTTTTTTTTTTTTAATAAAATTATTTGTAGTACATTAATAGTATACAGAGAATTGTTATAATTTTAATATACTGTTATATTTATAAATTTAGTTTTCTTTTGGTGGTCAACAACAACATAAATACATATTCTTTTTTTTTTTAAGTAAAATATTCTTTATTATTTGCTTAGAAAATTAAAAAACTTTCATAGAGATTATAATCTGCGGATAGCCAATCAAAGCATTAAAACGTAATAGAACTCTAAGTCTTCAAATTGAGAGAGAGTTTGGATGGCTTCATGCAATTGGCATTTACATATAAATGATTATAAAGTAGTTTTATTCTTTAACTAATTCGTTGCATATAAATTTGTTTACGTTACTTTCAAAGTTAGGTAGTTTCCTATGTTGGCCACTAACATATTTTTAATCTTTCATTTTACTTTCTAAAGTGCGAATCTTTAACAAATAACGTGGGTTGTTTCCTTTGATGTATCAAATTTTGTCCTCTTAGTTGACTAACTCCAACTTGGTGTCATGAAAACATTAAGATTGTTTAGGGTACAGTTGATGGTACATTTTTCTGTCCTCCTTTTGGTCGTTTTGATCTCAAACCTCTTTTGCTTCTAAATCAACTTTTGTTCCCTATTTGCTTTCTTGTGTTCTGTGTTTTCCTTTGCTTCCTAGTGTAATCTATTTCACAGACATTCAATTCTCTTTCTTTCTCTCAGTTTTCACTTGATTGATTAGTTTGGTGGTTTGATCTCAAAGTTTGTTGCTTCGAGATCTAACATCTGCTCTCTCTTTGCTTTTTTGTGTTCTCTCTTTTACTCTGCCTTCTTGTGCTCTTTGTTTCACTCTGCTTTTTTCTGCTCTCTTTGATTTGGTTTGATTCTCATCTCTTTTTCTTCAGTCCAAAAAAAAAAAAAAAACCAAAAAACAAAAAAAACAAGTGAAAATGGAAGCTGCTATTGTTACAATTGCTGCAAAGGTTGCTTCTTACACGTTTGTTCCCATTGGACGTTACATAGTACGTCCCATAGCACGTCGATGTCCATTAAAAAATCAGTGGGAATACGAGAGCAACTTAGAGACTTTGAAGACGGAATGGAAGAATTTGGAGGCTAAAAGAGATAGCGTGCAAGGTGTCACTAATGCTGGGGTAGAGCCTCTGCCTGATGTTAACGTTTGGCTAGTTGAAGCCACCAACATCATCAATGAGGTGTCGGAGCTTATTAGTGAAGATAATCCTAAGATGGGATGTTGCGAGGGGTGTACTTATTCTAATTTGAAGGAATGCTATCAACGTAGGAACAATGTTGCTCACAAGTTGAAGGATGTTTCTCGACTCTTGCAAGAAGCTACAAGATCTGCAAGTTTGTGGGAGTACAAGAGCAGCCTTGAGAATTTGAACAGAGAAGTAGAGAAGCTGGTGGCTAAAAGAGATGGAGTGCAGCATTCAATTAAAGTTGGGGAAGAGCTTCTGCCGGATGTTAAGGTTTGGCAGGATAAAGTCAAGGAGATCATTGATGACGTCTCAGGGCTTACTAATGAACATAATCCTGAGCAACAAAACAAAGTTGCTCGGATGTTGAAGGATGTTGCTCAACTCTTGCAAGAGGCACAGTTTAGAAAAGTTTCATACCAGCCCATTCCAGAGCAGACATGCCTTCAACCTAGCATACAGAAGGAGTCTTCCGAATCAAGAATGTCGATTTTAAACGATATCATTGCAGCATTGAGAAAGGCTGATGTCAATATGGTCGGAATTCATGGCTTTGGGGGCATCGGTAAAACAACTCTAGCGAGAAAAGTTGGAACCCAAGCAATGCAAGATAGGCTCTTTGACAAGATAGTTCTTGTAGAAGTGTCTCAATCACCTGACATAAGAACTATTCAAGGAGTGATTGCTGATCACTTGGGTTTGAGATTCATGGACGAGACTGTACCCGGAAGAGCAACAAAACTGTGTGATGTATTGAAGAAAGAGAAGAAGATTCTCATAATTTTAGATAATCTTTGGAAGCGTATCAAATTGGAGGAGGAGATAGGAATTCCTTTTGGAAAGGATTGTGAGGGATTAAAATTATTGCTAACAGCAAGAAGCCGCGATGTGCTGTCAAAAGAGATGGATTCACAACATAATTTTCACGTCGAGGCTTTAAGCGAAGCAGATGCTTGGATTCTTTTCAAGAGTATAGCAGGTACGTGTGTTGACCACTTTCAATTGAGAGCTATAGCGATTGAAGTTGCTAAAAAATGTGGAGGTCTGCCCCTTGCCATTGTTACTGTGGCAAAAGCATTGAAAGACACGGAAGCAGAAGACGAATGGATAGAGGGCTTGCGAAGATTGAAAGAACCTTCTCCTGAGAGCTTTGAAGGAATCACAAAGGAGGTCTACAATAGCATAAAGTTGAGTTATGATTGGCTAGATGAGAAACCCAAAAAACTTTTCTTGCTCTGTAGTCGCATGGGATGCACCTATGATGCTTCTGTTCAAGACTTGTTCAGATATGGACTCGGTTTGGGCTACTTCGACGAATTTGACACAGTGGAAGCTGCGCTATGTAATGTGTATGTATCAATCAACCAACTCAAGGCTGCTTCTTTGTTGCTTGATGCTTTTGAGATTGATGCATTCTCTGGTCATCGCATTTCTTCTCCTGGCCGTGAAAGATTTGCAATACATGATGTTATTTGTGACGTCGCAAGATCAATTGCATCTAAAGATCGACATGTGTTTCCCGTGATAAATGGTCATGTCCCGCGGTCCTTGACAAATGAGAAAATGTTAAAAAGTTGCACTTCGATCACCTTATATAATATTGGTGAGCTTCCTAAAGATCTAGAGCTGGTATGCCCAAAGCTTGAGTTTCTTTATGTGAAACCGAAAGAATCATATTTGATAATTCCTGATAATTTCTTATAGGGATGCCGTGTCTTCAAGTTTTACACTTGATTCAAATTGATTTGAAGCCACTGCCGTCATCACTTAGTTGTCTTGTAAATCTTCAAGCACTGTGTCTAGATTATTGTACATTGGGAGATGTAGTTATTTTTGGAGACATGAAGAAACTTGAAATCCTTAGTTTTTGTGGTTCTAGCATTAAGCAGTTGCCTAAAGAGATGCATAAATTGACTAAACTAAGGTTGTTAGATTTGACAGATTGTTTGGAACTTAGTGTTATTCCCTCGAAAGTCATGTCAAGCTTAACTGGAATAGAAGCACTGTATATGGATAATCCTTCTATCCGGCATGAGGAGGTTGCAAGACCCAACATTGAAGGACGTAATGTCAGCTTTGATGAGTTGAAGCATTTGTCTCGTCTGACCATTTTAGAGATGCATATTCCCGAAGCTAAAATGTTTAGAGGCTTGATCTCTTCGGAGCTTAAAAGATACAAAATTTCCATAGGAAGTAGTCAAGGGTGGTGGAAACCTCGTTCTAATATATCGAGAATGTTGAGACTTGATCTTGTTACCAAGGAGGACTGGATTATCTCGCAGTTGCCAGGAGTTGAAGAACTAAAATTGATGGGTGAAGTGGTAGGTGCTACAAATCTTCTTGACGATTTAGATAGAAACGGTTTTCCTCAATTGAAGCATCTCGATGTTTCATCTGTTAGTCACGGTGTATGTATGGTAAACTCTGTATCTTGTGCTGTCTTACCTTCTTTGGAGTCGTTGATGGTTGACTATATGGAAAGCTTGGAGAAGATATGTAACAGGCCACTTGGAGCAGAGTCTTTCCTCAATTTAAAAACTATACGTGTGAGTAACTGCAACAATTTGAGTAATATCTTCTGCTGCTTCTCCATCATCGGAGTCCTTCCAAATCTTAAAGATCTTAAGGTTTCTTACTGCGACAATGTGGAAGAGATTTTTGCTATTGAGGAACAGGATGACAGCAACAGCACTGAAGTGGTTCATGACATTAAGTTCAGTCAGTTAACTTATCTGAGACTGACAGATCTTCCAAAGCTCAAAAGTTTCTACTGCAAAGCAAAGACAGCTTCCCCATTGCAATTGGCCGGCCAAATATTTTCCGGGAAAGAGCTTAATAATCCCTCATGGCTTTTCAATGAGAAGGTACCTTTCTCAATCATCTTTTTCCCTTGGTGTGTTCTCATAATTTTATTAGTTTCCTTGAATTATTCCAAAATCTCATCATACAATTATAAATTTTCATCTATCACGAGTACAGTTAATTGATATTAAGATCAAGCCAAACTTGTAAGTAGTAGTTATAATCTTCATTTTCATTAATTTAAATGTTTAATTTTTTTTTATAAAAATATTAAAAAAATGAATCTGATCGTTGTTGTTGAAAGTGAAAACGTTAACACCATAAAATATGAATAATTTTTAAGTTGTTTATCATGATGTATTAGGTTAATAAAAACAAAATTTGATCCACATAAAATTAGGATAAAAAGGAAATATATTAATCTTTAAGAGGATAATTTTGAAAGGAAAAAATCTAAATATATTCCAATGATTTGAAATTAAGTGTAAAGGTTAAGATTTTTAATACTAGATTTTTTAAGTTCTTTAACCACTTATAAAAAACAAACAAAACTAATGTAATTGGATCCAATAATTGAAATTATTAAGTGTTGGAAAAAAAAAATAGAACTATTAAGTGTTGAAAAAAAATAAACAACCCCTTAGTGTAAGGGGAATGAACTAATATCTCTTCATACAACAATAAGAAACCTTAAATGGATTCAATTAGTACAAGAATTGACATAAACAATTGTATGAATATAATATATATTTGACAAAATATAATTGATTTCTTTGAAGGAAAAACAAAATTTAACCGACTTAGCTTTCATATAAGTGACTGAAGATATATTTTCATTTTAGCTATCATGGATTAAATTATTGTTCATTGCATTGATCAACACATGGCTCCTTTCAGATTAATTAAATTTGTAACACCAATATTATTTCTTGGATGTTGATAATGGATGCCATGGAAGCATCAATATATATCATTAAGTGTGTTGTTACTTTATAGTTCCTAGTCGCAGCTTTCATAGTCATCATTTAAAAGTTATATTTTGGCCATGCGATTGGTATATAAAGATTTTGGGTGTTTACTTCTTTTGTAGCTAGCATAAAATATTCTTCAAATCTTATCTCATGCCAAATGTACATGATAAGTAATTGTTACTTCTCTATACAAAGAAGATTGAAACAATTCTATCTACAGGTCGTGATCCCAAACTTGCAGGACTTGGAAGTTTCTCGAATTCATCACATCGAACAGATTTGGCACGGCTTACTTCCAACATTGTCTTCTTGTGTTCAAAATTTAACTAAATTGAGTGTGTATGGATGTGATAATTTAAAAGAGCTCTTTTCATCTTCTAAGGCAATCTCAGAAGAGTCGAGAGAAAAAAAAAATGAGAGATACAATATTGTTCCCTAAATTAAATTTGCTAGAGATGGAACACCTTACGAAGTTGACAAAATTGTGCTCTGAATATTATATCGAATTTCCATCATTGAAAGTATTCAAGATAAAAAGTTGTTCTCAATTGAAGGAATTCATTTTTGATGAGACGGTAAATAGATCACTATACATCTTCTCTTTGTTTATGTTTTTCTTAGTTTTCCTATCATACAAGCTTAGTAATCTTCTTGATTTAAATTTACCTTTTCTCCATTTAGTTAGACTTTGACTTACTATTTTTTAATTTTTTAGATAAATATTTTTCAATTATTTTCAGTTATAATTAGAAATAATTCTCATCAACTCAAAACCATGCAAACTATAGGTTAAAGTTCCTAGCTTAAAGGAAATGAGAATTTCTGACATGGATAACTTGAAGATGATATGGCATAACAAACTTATGGAGGATTCCTTTTCCAAGTTAGAATCATTGGAAGTTACAATGTCTAAGAAGCTATTGACTGTGTTTCCATCACGCATGTGTGGAAGGTTGTTGAGCTTGGAGTCTCTAAATGTTGATAACTGTGACTCTCTAGAACAAATATGTGATCTCCATGGGATAAATTTTGAAGAGTATGATCATGTCCAGTTTATGAGCCTACAAGAATTGATAGTTTTACGATGTCCAAGTCTGAAATATATCTTTGCAAAGGAAGGAGTAGTAGCGAAACAAGTGCGTGCTAAGTTTGTCTTTCCAAAATTGACCTCCTTGCAACTTAATCGCCTACCAAATTTTAGAACGTTCTACTCTGGTAAACATACAGTGGAAGGGCCTATCCTGAAAAAGTTGGACCTGTGTGATTGTGGCATCCATTACACTGACGAGGAGGGCCAGATGCAGCAACCTCCTTACTTGGTCCAACAGGTATGTAGAATTTCTTTTCGCTGTACTTGGTTTTTGAATTGATAGTAGTTCATACGACATTAAGCATATCAATGCTCTGCGGTCATGACAGATTTTTTCTTTCAATTCAAACAAGATTTTAGTTTGACTATCTCAGTATTTCCTACCAAGTAAATTGGTTAAATTTTTTCCTTCTATTTAAATCTATATGAGATTGTTTTATGTATGATCTATGACACTGTTTGAAGGGACCCAACACCAACTTTTTATATGATTGGTTGCTAGGTTTTCCCCTCCTTGGAGGAATTGAAATTAGGTGGAAAAGCGCTTGAGCTTATGATGATGGGGCAGGCCCAGGTTCCAGAATGTCTCTTTGACAAACTTAAAATTCTTCATGTCCAGAAATATGAATTAATAGTTTTGCCACTTGGTATCATGCAAAGATTTCGGAATCTGGAACAGTTTTTACTTATTGGAGATATATTTGAAGAAGGACAGGCAGGTTCATACCAAGAGATGTTTTTATATGGAGAGGATCAAACACAGGCAGCCCCACTTAAAAAGTTGAAAAGATTAGTTCTTAAAATCTTCTGGATCTGAAGTGCATGTGGCGACAAGACTCCAGATTGGACTTGATTTTTCAAAATCTTGAAGTTCTTACAGTAGAAATGTGTGAGGGGTTGGTCAATCTATTGTGGCCTTCAGCTTCCTTCCAAAACCTTACAGTTCTAGATCTTTGGTATTGTACTCGTTTGGAAACCATAGTTACAACCTCCATGGCCAAAAGTTTGATGAAGCTTGAGGAAATGCGTATATCGCACTGTCACGGAATAACAGAAGTAATGCAAAATGAGGGTGATGTAACAGAGGAGAGAATTATTTTTAGCAACTTGAAGACTTTGGAACTCAGAGGAATGCGCAATCTCGCATGTTTTTGCTCTTGTAATTTTACCTTAGAATTCCCATCTTTAGAAAAATTACATGTGCGGAAGTGCAGGAATATGAGGACTTTCTCTTGGGGAGACTTGACCATGCCAAGATTGCAGGAAGTCAGGATTGGTTGGGAATCATTTAGATTAGGTCCAGACACTAACGTTAACACAATCATGCAACAACGATTCCGTTGAGAAAGGGTACGCATTGATTCACTAAACTAAGCAATCTTATACATTCTTTTCTTCTGTTTTTTTTTTTTTATTTTTTATACAATTCATTCTATCACTTTAATATGTTTTATTTGCTTACAATGCCCAGTATTCCAGAGAAATCGACCAAGGTTGTTCTTCTAGTCAGCACAGGAGTGAAGGCAAATCTTGTGTGATTTGTTAGACATTATGACTTGCTTATATTATCACACATTGAAATCAGATGTGGGAGTTTCTTCTTCTATATCTTCAGTTCATTGTTGTGCTTTAGCTTTCATTTGTATGATTTTGCTTTTCAAGTGTTGCAGTGGCACCCCTTTTTTTAGACTTCTATGACTATTTCAATGGTTGTATTGTGATAAGACAACAATGTGAAAAATGATTATTTGATCTGTTGGTTCTAGATATCTATATATGATGCTAATCAAGTTGATTCCTTCTTCACATTAATTTTCTTTCAAGTTTTCATTAGAATTATATACATAACCTTAATCAAGTTGATATATTCTTTACATTAATTTTCTTTCAAGTTTTTATGAGATTTATATAGATAAATTTATGGATTTGTTAGTAGAATATAGACTCTTAACAATCAGAGTTCAAATGTGTATGTTAATAATTATTATTTTTGATATTTTATTATACTCTTAACAGTCAAAGTTCAAATGTTTATGTTTATAACCATTATTTTTCATATTTTATTATAGTTATCAATTACTGCTTTTGTTATTATATTGCTTTTTTGAATTTAAATTTGTTAGGTAATGTTTTCAGTTTTCTTTTTCTGTTTTATTAATTTTTATTTGAAAATAATAAATTAATTTTCTTATTTTTAGCAGTTGCAATGAGGGTAACAATAATTGAAAACTTGTTTGAAAAAAAATAAAGACAATAATTGAAAACAAGATTCTGAAAAATATTTATTAAATAATCCTACTATCATATTAATTAAAAACAGAATTCTGAAAAATATGTATTAAGTACTAATACTATTATATGCGTGAATTTGGATTCTAAAAAATATTTATTAATTATTGGCCTTATCACTTCCACATTCAAAGTAAATATCAAAACTCTCAAATTATGTAATCTTTTACACCATTTAGCAACTGTAAATCAAGGCTAAATATTAACATGAGCTATCAAACATTACACTGAGCTGTTAACTTAGGATTCGACACAGCCAAAAACATCTCTAATATTGAAACGGAAAAGTTTTAATTTTTATTTCCATCAATCAATGACTCGAATTTGGGTTACAATTAAGGGCAAGGTCAGTGAATTGAATTCGGGTTACAACTAAGGGCAAGGTCAATCAATTTGGTTAGCAATCAAGGGGAAAATTGGTGGAATTAAATTGGGAGGAAAAAGAAAAATCTTTTAATCAATATGATTAGGTTTCAAGTCATATATATATATATATATATATTATTTTTCTCTATTCTCAGCAACCACTTGTCTCCCTTAAAAACATACATACGTACATATATAAATACATATATTATTTTTCTCTATTCTAAGCAGTCACTTGTCTCCCTTGAAAACATATATACATACATACATACATACATACATACATACATATATATATATATATATTCTCTTTTCCATTAACAAAGTTAAACTCTCAACAATAACAAGATTTAGAGATCAAGGTTAATTGTGAAACAAGTAGGTTTCTTCCCTCTCTCTCACATTTATTATTATTAACATTAAGATTTTATGGTATGACAGACTTATAATATCATATTGTTTATGTTTGGAGTTATATCAAAATAAGAATAAAATTTTATAGAATTTTTAGAAGAAATAGAGGCTATTGAAAATTTTGTTTCCTAGTAGAACTGGCAAATTTTTTTAATTCTTTGAACAGGAAAATGAAAGTATAAAATTATGATATTTGGTATGAATGATCCTTAGGATGTTAGGTTATAGTCTGGAAAGTATTGTGGCCATATGACAAGTAGGAAATTAATTAGAAATTTTGTTCACCTCTAATTCAGTGAAATAAAAAACCTGGACAGCGCTGAACTAGGTTAAATCTTGAAATTTTTGGACAAACAATTGATGTTATTTTGAAGTCATTAAATTTTTGTATCAACCAATATGAGTTCTCTATAAGCATTGAATTTTGAAGGATTTTTAATGAAGTGGTTTATTTTTAAAAATTAGGATATCAAGGGCTGTTCAGTTTCGATACTGATATTGATATGGCCTTGGTTTGGATTCGGAGATTTAAGTTAATAGGTTAACAGAGGTGTTTAAGGCTGAAATTTTTCATGGTATTTATTATGGGTCTTTAGAACATATATATGCATTTTTGGGACGATTGGTTTTATAAATAATTTATTAGAAATAGAGAAAATGGACTGCATCAGTAGAAACTATGCTGACGATAGTGAATTTTTATGGTATTTGGAATTAGATTAATTTAATAAGTTACGATTTGCTATAAATTTATATAAATGAGTTTTGAGATGTTATTTTAGGCTGATAAGAGGGATTAATTCATGAAGTTATTTTTTCTATTGCGATAAGCGGAAGAGGTAAGTAAACCTTATACATCACCTTAATATATTATGTGTTCAACTTCAAAAATATTACTTCGATGGGTGATTTTAAACAATTAAATGAAACAGTTGAGTATTTCAAAGTTGTTTTTCATTATATTTTATTTAAATGATTTTATATCCTTAAATATATATATATATATGTATATATGTTTTGTACATTGTTCAATTGTATTAGAAGTAGTGTCTTCCAATTTGAAAAATATAATATATTCTATCAAAAGTATTGTCTTCTTGTTTAGAAAGTGTGACAATTTCTATGAAAAGTATTCTTTCGTATTTGAAAGGTATATTATATTCTATCTAAAGTTTTTCTTCATATCTAAAAAATATTATATGTATTGTAATCGTAATTGTAATGAAAACATCTTAACTCATATATCTGTAGTTCATTTAATTGTATTGGCCTAGACACTGGGATTGCAGGTGCCATAATTATATCATATTGATCTAGCTAGAATATTTATTGTTATGTAACACTAATTGTATTGGCCCTGCATTAGGATTATAGTTGTTAAATGTATTGTCCCCGCACCAGGATTACAACTGTTGATTGTATTAGCCCTGTGCCAAGATTACAGGTGTTAATCATACTAGCCCTGCATTGAGATTATAGGTGTTACAATTGTATCGTATTGTTTAGGTCACTAGAATTATGAATGATATTACTTGATAGGAGTCACTTCCGTTTTTATTTAAATTATATGAAATATTAATTGTTACTTTTGACTTTGGTTTAAATGTTGAATGTTTTCTATATCATATTGTTAAATGTTTTATTGGTTTTAATATATTTGCAATTATTGCAATTTCCATGAAATTACGGTTTTATTTTTACTGTAAAGTTATTTTATAAAATTATAATATACCTTTCTGATTATATACTATATCGTAATGCATAATGTTTCCCTATTGAGTTGACAGTTCACCCCTCTTCTGTATTACTTTTACAAATTAGTATGTTTTATTTTCTTGAGGGACGACTTTCAAGTTATTGGCACCACTTGGAGGAGGATTTCAGTTCTGTTATTACGGTTATATTTCTTCATATTATTAAAGAACCATTTAAGTTTATTTCATTAGTTAAGATTTAAATGTAAGGATTTGTTTTGAATGATTGTGAATATGAGTTGTTTAACACTTTTATTGAGGTGTTGAGACAAAATTATGTTATTAAATTAAATACTTTATGGAATTTTTCATCAATTTAGTTTTAGTTTTGAAGATTTAAGTGATTAATTGAACATTACATTATATTGATTTTTGTGGCAGATTAGGGTGTCAAAATATAAGTTCATATTTCTAGTACAAAAAATAAGTATTCATTTCATTGGTCATGGTTAGCTAAATAAAATCATATTATCTTAATGTTTTTGCAACTTAAATGATGTCTTGAAAGAATAAATTATGCAAACAAAAGTTTCAAATCTGCCAATTAAAAGGTGCTACCATCAAAACTAATAATAAATAAATAAATAAAAATAACAAAAATCTCTAAATAAGATTTCACACGATGTTCCCTGAAATGAAATGATCCGTACATGTATTTCTACAATGCCAATACTGTAATTGAATAATATCTATAGCATGTATACATGAAGCCAATACAGAAGTCAAGCCTCTAGAACTTGAAATTTGAAGTAAATGAGGAAAAACTTTGGGGATCATTCTTTGATAAGTGGCCGTGTGTTGTTCCACAGCCATTGGCGTGCAGAACCATCTAGTAACGGTAAAACTTGTTAGATGTCATGTTAATAATCGTTATTGTTAAATCACATACAAGAATCATTACCCATTTATGGAGACATGGACAAAACTAAAATGAATAACTCCACGATCTTTCGAACCAAAAGTCTTGCGTAGTAATTAGTAAACATATTTCTTTAAAGATATAGATTGTGGATAATCATGTGTTCGATCGATAAATGCCGATTTTATTAGCATATTTAGAAGCATTTGAAATATTTAATATCATGTTAACAGTTAGTCAAATTTGGGAAAGGTATATGTCTGCACGAACGTTTGTACCAAAACAAGTACAAACTACAGAGGCATCTAGTAACGTTGCTTCATACTTCATAGCGCTAACCTTGTCCCAAGCTTGTGAATGGTAATCGTTAAGCCAATCAATCTCTGCCTCAGTGAGCAAAGATAGGTCAACCAAGTTAGTCTGCAAAGCGTGAAATTTGAAGAATAAATAAGAACACCACAGAATGATAACAACCAAACAAAAACATGATTGAAAACATGACTCAGTCTAGAAGAGGCAATTTAAATGGCACAGAGATCTAAATAATAAAATAACACTAACTAGACATGTTTTTTTATGCTATGTTGTGCTGCAACCAAAAGTATGCATGCCTAATCAAATTTTGTTCCAAATTCCATTATGACTTCACCATGATCCTATTGATGACATGTTACATAGTTAATGATGATAACTAGCATACCTGAATTGGAACAAATGTGAGTTTTTCAAATCCCAGATATGAAATTTCACCAAAACAAGTTGGTGTGTCAACCTCTTTCACATAGAGTAGATTATGCAATAGAAAAAGAACTTAGATTACCATCTTACAAGAGAACAAATGAAAAATGAGCAGAAAAAAACGTCAAATATCAAACAATTGGCAAGACAGTCAGTTCATGAAAAATTAGCAAGAAAAATGCATTTAATTTATCAGCTCAAGGTATTTGCCTAAACAAGAAAATTATCATACAATGCACATGTGTCTGCACACACATGCAGAGCTGACAGTCTTCCCGGTCAGCTATGTGTTATAGACATTGAATATGTAAGAACCTGAAAAATATATCTATACATAGTCATCACCAATAAGTTTACTCAAGCTACAGTTTTTTATTTATGTCAAAGTTTTTTGCTATGAACTCATTCAATCCTTAGAAGAACAAAAAGAGAAATGAAACATGATTCTCAATCATGAACTAAAAGTTTTTAAGATTGTGGAATGGATTTATTTATCAATTAAGTGAAAGTAATACCAGCTAAAGTATGTGGGAGAGAAGAATATAAAACTATATACCCAAAATCAGAATATAAGTGTTGCAGTGAGATATCTCAAAGTTCTTGTGATTTGCATTATACAAAAATAATAGAAATACAGCCGAATGTGAGTATCGTACCTCAATCCTAATGCCAAAAGCATGGTCTTCATAGTAGCCAGGTTCATTGCTAACAATCATGCCTTCCACTGGGGGTGTCATATTGCCATATCGGTAGCTAATACTTTGGGGGCCTTCATGAACGTTTAGTGCAGCTACTACACCATGCCCTGTCCCTAATACATGAAAGGAGGAACGATACAATTAACCATCACTTCCTTTTCAATCAAATTGTAACTCGCGACAATGAAATTCTCGAACAAATATTAGGTCAACAGAAAGAAAGGATAAATACCATGATGATAATCAAGTCCAATCTTCCAAAAAAAATAACGGGCAAATGCATCCAAGACAAAACCAGGTATATTTTCAGGGAATACTGCTTGATCAAGAGCTATATGACCCTGAAATTAGACACCTTAGAATCAAGAATATACCCACCAGCTGCTTAAATGCAGTATTACTTGTCTAGAGGAGTACAGTAAAGGACACAATGATACAGAACCTAAAAATTATTATAAGAGGGAGTATAACAAGCATAACACAGTGGTTTTGAAGTCACCAATGTAACATTATCTATTCCCTTCCTTTAGAAGCTTTAAATAATACGTCTGCAAAATCCTGTAGGACATATATTGAGATTGTATCATTGTAATGTGATGCAAACAGGCAAAAAAGAGATTGTACCTGCAAAACTCGGGTGAAGCATTCTTTTGTCATGCCGCAGGCTCACCAAAATGCACTGTCCTGGTTATGTCAGTTGTCCCATCAACATAATGAGCCTCACTGTCCACGAGGAAAAGCTTTTTTAGATCCACTACACTACAATTTTCTGGTTCTGGTTTGTAGTGTATGATAGCGCCATTTGCACCAGAACCTGTAAGCAATGAAATAACATTTGTCATATTAAGTTTCTATAATAACAGCAATTCCCCAAGTAGATAATTCAAGCTTGAATTTTATAAGTAACTTAATTGTTAAATATGTACAAAACAGACTTCAGTTCATAAGCAATTATAACTGTTCTGGCAAAGCAACTTTTTTGCAGCAAGAGGAAAGGCAAAAAAGCAGAACTTAAAACTTAAGAGATTATTAAGGTAGATAAATGGTGAACATATGGTATTAGAAGGGAGAAAGTGTACGTAAACCAGATTTAAACTGAAAGCTTTAGAAATGGAAGATAACTAAACAACAAATTTTGATGACAGTATGCCGCTTATGGTATCAAAGCTTGTATCTATGAAACCAGACTGGGTTGAACGGAATTCGAGAAGCTTGTCTGCAACATACACCTCTGTTAGTTTCGCATCATTATGAAGTTCCTCTTCCAGCCAGACCCAAAACTGTGCCAAAGCAGCAGCGTCCCTGTATGGAAACAATGTGATAGACTTATTTCTTAAAGTTCCTGTAACTGATATATCTCACAAATATCAACTCTAGAGTTTCTTTTAATGAAAAAAATTAATTATAGCCATGATAAGATAGTGCATGTATGTTTGTGGATACTGATCATTATTGTCCTAAGCTCTTTTATTGTTAAAGAACTATTGCCAGAAGAATGTTATAAAATATTTTTCTTAGAGAAACTTTCCTAAAAAAAGCTTAATTAAATTACGAGATCACACAAATGACATTTTCTAATGATCAAACCAAATCATGATATCGCACAAAAACATTTTCTGATAATCAAAACCAAAGAAATCTCTAAAGAATCAACTTTGCATTGACAGTTATGTAATAGCATCAAATCCATCAACAATGGCATAGCAAAAGTAATTTCTTGACAGATCTCATACATAGCTCATAGCTGCTTTTGTATGGTTACTGACAAATAACTGCATTTTAAACCCTGCAGCTTAATTCAGATTATTGTCTCAACCCATGCTCATTAAAATCAATAAGGTACTTGATACCATTTAATGACGTGCAATAAAACTAACTATTAATACCTGATGTGAGAATTCTGCATTCCTTCTAACTCCGCAGAATTCTTCACTGCGTTTGCCAGAGAGATAGGGGATTGCTTGTACACCCCTGCAGCTCCCCTACACTGACCATTGGAGTCACCATAGATTTTAGAATTATGTTTCCCTTTATTATTCCCAATACTACCAAGATATTTATCACTGCAAAGTTTATACATGTGCATAATAGCAGCAGCATTAACAGAATATGGATCTAATCAAAGCTGAGCACCTTGAGCTGCCAAACTGGAAAAAGATGCCATATATCAGTCTCTAGGGATTGTCAAATTAATTTTCACAACTAACATATTAAGCCTATGAACACAACTTCTTCATGGTAGAACAAAAATATTTAAGCCCCCAGACTAGCCTTTTTATTTCAGAAAGGATGGAATCATATGGCTTCAACTCTACACCGGCATTCTTCAAGTGATTCATCACATCTGGAGTGACTTTAGCATCATCTATGAACAATGTTGCTTTATCAATCTCTATGATCAAGTAGGCATATGTGAGAGGCGAAAGTGGGACATCACTTCCTCTCTGCAGAAGAAAATTTGTAATGTGACTCCCGCTGAACTCATAAGGACGATAATTAGGTATCACCATCCTTTCGGGGTTCTATAAAATGCTCATCCTGCCAAATATTTGGCGTACATGTTTATAAGCATTTCAAAGGAATCTAATATTATAATATTCTTCAATTCTTCTGCAGCATCAGAAGAAAAAGGAATCTGCTCCCTTCACATCATCAAAGAGATGGTGCATCAGACACATGAATGTAAAGGGATAGTCACACACATAAATCCAAAAACCAAAAAGAAGAACCAAAAACCTATGACATGATGTCTAAAAGAATTCAACACTGAGCAGAGGTAGGAAAAGAAAAGAACACAAATTATCTATGACAATATACTAGCAGACAAAAGGCACCAAGCAAGCTAACGAAACTAGTTCATAATCGTAAGCCAACAATATTATTAACGTAGAATGATTTGCGTTGTGATAATTTCAGTAGACGCTTTAAAATAATGTTCGAAACAGGGAATAGAAAAATCAGACTTCAATGAGATGATGATATGCTCTGCAAGAAAAACCAAAACAAATGAAGTGCCAAATTTTAGAGGTAGAGAAATTGCTCACCGGATCAATGCCAACTCGGCCACCAGGAGCCAAAACATCATTGAGCCATTCACTTGCTGTAGGGACTCCGAGATTGCCACTCAGCATGAGTATGCAGCAAGAACTCAGCTGCTTCTCAGCCTGATTATTAACAAAGAGAAACAATTAGTAACAGCTCATCAAACCAGACGATTCAATTGCAACAAGTCCACTTCCAAGAAAACAATTAAATAAGCTAGAAAACTAACTTGCAGCTGATTTCATTGGCGCCAAGCGCGGATTCTCTCTTACAGAAAACACTTGCAATGTCAATATATGCGAAGACAGCGAAAATATTTTCGGGCCATAGAAGAATATTTTCGGCCGAAATATCAGTTTTGGGCCTAGAACAAATCAAAACTTCGGGGATTGAGTGTGCTACAGACAACAATTTTGTTTGTACCATACAAACACGCTTTTGAAAAGTGTGACCTTCGACTGGTTGCTGCAGATCAAATATATCAAACTAACTTGTATAAATAATAAATAAGTTAGTTTACAACTACAAATGTAGCCAATTAAACTTGGTCAAACTAACTAAATTTATAATCTTTTGGAGATTGTTTTTTGTTTTGTTTTAGCATTAACCAACAACCTTATATAAAAAAATTAAAAAATTAATATATATATATATATATATATAAATATGTACAATTTAATATTCCTTCTAGCACCTAACATCCCAACATGAGATTTTTTTTAACCAAGTATACTTCAATGAAATTTTAGAGCTTATACTTCAATGAAATTTTAGAGCTTTCTCACTTTAATATTTGATAATTTGTTTTTTCATCACATATAATAAATTTATCAATTATAAAGAAAATTAATGTCTAATATAAATTAAATATTTTCTATAATTTTGAATTAATATGTAACTCCATTTAAAATTCAAGACTCTAAAATAAATTAACACTTTAATATAAGTATTAAATACACAAAAGACCTCTGAGATTAAGTCAAATACAAGTAGGTGAACATTTTTGTTTTTGTAACACCATACCCCCTAGTTAACAATCAATCGGTACTAAAAGTGAAGTTTGGCCGGTTATTTCAGTAGAATGACACAAATATCCTCAACTTTATGATTTTTTAAAAAAAAATAATTTAATATTTTTTTTAATAAGTTCTCCATCGTCTAGAGTTGCATGTTGGGATGTTAGGAATGTTCTCTATTATGGTGGGTCATTCTACAGTATATTTACGTGGAGCAGATCTCGCTAGTCAACTTCCTTAGAACTTGGTAACTCATATCCTACACAAGTTAAACAAAAGAACGAAAGTGACTAGGACATTGGTGTTATGTTGGTTGTAGGCACTCGGACACTCAAGTCAGTAAGTAATTTTGATAAATAAATTGAAACAAGCAAAAATCGCAATTGGGAGTAGGAAGAAGATGAAAATAGAACTATCAAGCATAAAAAGGGGCCACATACGGTAGCCTAGCATGAAAGAGGTACCGTCTCAAGAGGCAGCTAAAGTGTTGGTCCGTCGGGGTCTGATGCTTTATCTGGTGAGAAGGCGACTTCCGGAGAGGATTTGGGTAGGGTGTCTGCAAGTGTCAGCTCCTTTCTCCTTTTCTGTGTGTCCTATTTTCATTAGACTTATGGCCTTTTGTATAAGGGGTAAAACCCTGATCTTTTGGACACTTTCCTTATTTCAAGATACTGGGAATCTCTTTGTGATCTCAGTCCCAAAAGCTCATTTCTTATTTCGATTATTTCCATATCGCTTTTTTGGGAAAGATCTTACTTGGTGAGGAAGTTAGTGGGGTTATGAGTAGAATAGAAAAGTGAGCCTTTGGGCTAAGCCCACGAACTTCATGAAATGATGTTGACTACCAAATCGTTGACTGACCCAATGATTGATACGTTGGGCCTAACTTAATCAGCCTACATTTGTTGGACCTTTCAGTTGATCGGCCCATAAAGAAACGAACTTTAGATAGTATCTGATTTTATTGATTGGTAAAGCTTACTAGATCCATTCTTGACGAATTGTGAGCTCAAAATTTGAACGATAAAATTCGACCACCACAATTTGTCCCCTACTGTTATAGTTGACCTCTAGAGATTTTGATAGGCGTGACTATTTTACCTATAGTCTAAAATTACCAAAATCTTTATATATATATAAAAAAAAAAAAAAAAAAAAAATCTCCACTATCCATCACAACTTTATGGATGGTGAAGATTAAAAATTAAATTAAAAATACATTTTAAAATTAAAAAATTAAATTTGGAAATTAAAAATTAAATAAAAAGATATTTATATCATCATTGCAATTATGGATGGTAGAGAGTTGTAAGCAAATTAAAAAAAAAAAAAAAATCAAAATTTAAAAAATTTTTAATAGTAAAAAAATTTGAAAAAGAAAATGGCCCAAAGCTTCAATGGTTGAAGATCTGGGTTCGAACCTAGAACTCATATCTTCAATTTTTTTTTTTTTTTCCTTTTATTGTTTTAACACCCATATCTTCAATTTTGAGTTGAAGATCTAAATAGCCCAAATCTTTAATGAAGAGTTAAAGATCCGGGTTGAACCTTCAACCTTTAAAGATCTAGGTTTTCGAACCCAGATCTTTAGCTCTCAATGCAAACATCGAAAGTAAATAAATAAATAACCTAGATAGCTCCATCTAAATAAAACTTATAGATCCAAAAAACTCATATAATCTAAAAACCCAGATCTAACAAATTACAAATTAGAAAAAGAGAACTTACAAATCAAAACCTAGATTGCTCCATCTAAAAATCCAAATCAAAACTCATATCATCAACACAACCCAAATCTTAAAATGGAAGAAAAAAAATCTAAAAAATTATCCAAAAAATTTGAACAAATCACTCAATTTTCATCAGGCATGGAGTCGAACCATCTTAGATTGAGATGGAGCCGCCATAGTTAGAGCTTGAATGGTGTAGCTCAGTAGACCACTCTTTCCTAGGTTGTAGAAGTTTTGATTTGGGTAATAGTATTCTCATTGAAGTCAGACATAAAATGGTCCGACAATTGATTGCTTTAACGACGATCACTTCTTTGTTTACCACTCTAATCATCACCACTCACGAATGGGCTTTGAAATGTGTTCATCCCACTAGTATTACACCACGCATAGTTCCTATAAGCCATTCCATGAAAAGAAAATAAAAATAAAAAAAGGAATTATAAACAAAAATAAACCAAAAAAAAAAAAAAAGATGTTTGAATTAAGAAATTTCTGACTGGTATTAATATTAACTATAACTTGGCACAATCCCCAGCAATTGCGCTAAAAACTTGATAGTAATTTTTAATGTGTTTTTATAAGCTAAATTAAATAATGGAATATTTCCAAATTAAAACACAATATCAAATTTTCACATTAGAAACTCGTGCAAATATACAAGGTTCACAAGTACTATATTGAGTAAAGCATCATTCCCACGAGAATTGACCAAATCTAGTTAAGTACTACCCGATCAATACCATACCTTATCCAAACTATCGAAATAATGGATTATAATTAAATTCTAAAAGAAAATAATAAAAATAACTAAATCACAACCAAGGAGAAGGAGATTCTAGAGTTTTAACTTCACCCTTCCAATCTACCCAACCTATATTTCTATTGTTAATGATTTTATTCTCATCATGTGCTTGATCAAGTGATTCTAATTTATCCACAAGCTTCTCTCGATGGTCGAGTGAATTTACCTAAATTAATTAACTGATTATATCTCTATGACAATTAATCAACCTAGGCACTTTAAGCATCAATCATTCATAAATGACCACACAAACCACGCGGATATATTTCTATTTATGCAATTCATGCTATCCTATTTTAGGTCTAAACACGTGACTACATCTCTCAAGTTCATCATGGTTATCAAATCAATTGAATTAGTGATCAGTTAATTCAAAGCATTAAAAACAAAAAACGATAGAACACAATAATATGATGAATTAAATTATAACAATATTATAAAAGTGAGTTTCATGGTTCGAGGCGGCCACATCATAACTCTAGATAGTCACTCATCATCAAATTATAAATAATATGCTCAAACAACAATCAAATAACATCAATTTAAATTAATCAAGTTAAAAAGTAAAGAAATTCTCATTATAACGGAGTGATTCGCCTTGTCCCAAGGCTGAATTTGACTCCATAAACTCAAATTTCCTTTCCCTCGTTGTTGCCCCAAAGATGCTTGATGATGATGTTGATTTGTGGATGCTTGTTCTCCACTCCTAGGCTGATGCAATTATGCGGTTTAGGGGCTAAAAATATAGAGAATATTATGCAAAATATCAGCCCCTCAACCCCCTCTCTCCCTAACCCGTCGCTCACCCTTCTCTCTTGGATTGTGTGTTGAATTGTATGGAAATCACATCTATTCATAGGTATGAATGACTGAATATGCCAAGGAATATGCTTTTGGAATGTGCATCGAATATGCTTCCCAAAATTAATGTCCCTAGACTTCGTAACATAGGGCCTCAGCTTCACGGATCCACTTTTACCTCAATCTTAGACCATCACCGAAATCCATAACATAGGCCCACGATTTGTACTTGAATAGTTGAAGTTCAGTAGAGCATTTCATGTTTGTGTTACCATACAACAAGGTAGGCCCATGACCAAGAGGTCGATCTTTATGTACGTACCTCGACCTTCACTAGGCCCATGAATGAAAACCAAACTTTCATACACTAATGACCCACAAGTTTATCTTATGCTTCACTTTTCCACTTCTAGCTTTGGTAAACCCACAAACTTGAATCACAACCCAACCTATCACAATGTCTTAATGCAAATAACGCTTTAATCCCTCGGCCTCCTCTTTAATTGCTCTTTTGCCCAATAAATCTCTAAACTCACGACTGGGCCCTTAACAACAAAACATTTATCACTTATCAATTCTTCAGACTTTTGCACATAAACCCTTGACTTTGAAATCTTTTAAACTCTTTCAATTCACTCTTGAATTTCTTTCTCGAAATTCCACCAATTCTTATCCTTTCTTCTCAAAACACTATTCACCTTAAAAATCCACAAATTAATTCACCAACTTGTTCATTTATTCTTCCATGACTCACCTATAAAAACAAATAAAACCATTAAATAATTAATGAGATTGACTCGAATATTCATCACAAATGTTAGGTAAATGAGTACGTAATAACAATGTATTTTAACTTTATCAAATGGCTCTATCTAAGATGAAGATGGAGGCATCTAAGCTTTGTCGTCGTCATAATAGAGCACCAAATGACTCCATCTCTATCACAAATGGGGCCCAAACGACTTCATCTGATCACAAATGAAGGTCGAACGGCCCATCTCAAGAGCAGATAGAGCCGACTGACTCCATTTTCATCACAGTCAGAGAGATCGCGAGGAAGGAGAAAGGTGAAGAGATGAGGTGAGAAGAAGGGACAAAGAGATTACGATGGGTAAAGAAGGTCGATGAAGGAGCATGGGGAGAAAAGATTAAGATGAAATGTTTAATCTCTGGTTTTTATGTTTGCTTTTGGATTCTTCCAGATCAAAATAACAGGTTTTTTTTTTTTCTTAAATTATTTTGTTCTTATTTTTTAAATTAATTTATTTTTTAATTTTTCATTTTTCTTCCATGCGACACATGTACACTTATCTTATATAAGTGTGAAATGATGAAAATAACCCATTTGACTAATGTTTAATTAGCGGTAGAGACTAAATTGATGCATTTTTGGAACATGAGGGACCATGAGAGACATAAATGCATTCGTAGTTAAAATGGAGAAGTTTCTCAAAACACAGTGATTAAAATGAAGTTCTCCCTAAAACATTATAAACTTTTTTTATCATCTGTTTTGAGAGCCAAGTCTTGAAATTATGGTCACGGCTAATCTACCTTTCAATAACCATTCTACTGTTTCTAAATTTACTGGGATTATCATTTGCATCCCTATCATATTTGTGAGATATCCCAGGTTTTGAACTTCCAAATCCTCCACGTTTAAGATCCCATAAAATTCCTTGAATCATCTTTTTCTATCATTCATCTTATGTCCACCATACTTATCCTATTTAGATCCTCTATTATCTCAACAAGACCCTCGAGATGATCTATTACCATCAAACATAGAGTCTCTTCTATAATCCATCTTACCATTTGATCTAAATTGTGTATCATTTACAAAGTTATAACCATCACGACTATTAAAATTGTTTCCTTTCTCATAGTTTTTGTCTTATCTTGTCCAAATCTATTTCTATGCGTATCTAGTGATCACTATCAAACTGTGAATCAGAAAAGTCAGTATCTTCCACATCAAAGTCCACTCTCCTCCTATAATCCCTACCAGAAATTGCTTTATTTCCTTTTGCTAGCTTGGTTTTAATATCCTTAACCAAATCATCATCCAAATCTGAAGGGGGACCAAATTCTTCATCTAAGCAAAAACTCAATCCCCTAGATGGACCTCTGCCTCTACTTCTATGTTTAGAATCAGCAACATGACTAGACTTCCAATTGGGATGAGCTGGAAGCTCTTCATCAATGTCAAAATCTAGTTCACCATCCTCAAAGCCTGAGAAAGCCGATTTTGATGCATAAACTTAGATGGCTTATTGTTAGATTGGGGAGGTGTCCTCCGCCTACCACGAAAATCATTATCAGAGCCCTCTATCTTCTGCCTTAGAAAATCCTTTAGAAATATCATTTGACAAAGCCTTCCTCATTGAATAATTGTTCGAAGTTTCAATCTCATTACTGTCAACATCATCTTTATCATCAAAATCATTAAAACCAATTCCAGGACTGTTATTATCAACATCAGAATGCCCTCTCTCATGGGCTCTTTGAACTGTGTTGGATTTATTGAAATCATCTCCATACCCTCTAAAAGATTTTGCATGAACCTTATTGTCTAATGGAGAGTCTTCAGCCCTCAATGAAGAATCAACATGCTCAAAAGCAGCAAAATCTACTCCATCTGATTCATCATCATCAAAGTCAAAATTCCAGGCATTTGAAACCTCAGGCCTTTTTGCAATCTTATTCATTCTCAGGTTTGGACCCTGTTTCCTCTCTTCCATTATATTCTCCATAAAGTCATCGTGGACATTTGCAATCACAATGAAAACATGTCATATTTCTCCTATAATTTGAAAAGTTGCACCGATGAAAACATAGAACCATCGTAAGCTCTATAAGCTATAACATCATCAATCCTGCACTATAAACAATATTGCAAATTATTCTTTTTTTTTTATTTTAAACTTGTAGCCAAACAGAATCAACAAGGAAAAGATTAGTAATAAAGCATAAGAAACTTACTTAGGGCATTCCAGCTCTCCAGCAAGCAACTACCTCTTTGGCCGCTTGGCATCACATTGTAGGCACACTGTATTCTTTGCGAAATTCATGAAATCACATATAAGACAACAATTTTTAATTGTTGTTATTTACAGCCTCTATAAAATTCCAAAAAGGTTTTAAAAGCTGAAAATTCAATGGCTAATGCAAGGTTGATTATCAGGACACTTTGACAGTG